>CACRXP010001002.1:183562-194738 GCA_902702965.1 Spirometra erinaceieuropaei
GCCATCCTTCTTGTAGAAGGTGCCAATGCTTGATCGGTTCTTGTAGTATGCATCCATCAGATTGGTAACGAACATGAGCCTGGGGGGCATGGAGGCAAGTATGCAGTTCTTCTGCTACCATTTATCCCATCAACTATTTCCCACACTGCCGCATAATCTCTGGCGCGTGCAATCATCCCGACGTGTAGTTGTCTTATCATGTAGGTGAAGCACCACTTGCGTCCAAATTTCAACATGACTTTCCATAGTCTTTCGCGATTCATAGTATCAAAATGTTCGTCCAATCAGAGAAGGTTGCTGGAATTTCTCCTGCAGATAGCATACTGCGATGATCATGTAGTGTTCGCGATGTCGTTGACATCCAAGCTTACTTCCCAGAAGGAGTTCTTTAGCGAGTAAGTATTAAAACGATTGGGGAAGCTGTGGGGGAAGACGTACACTACATTGTTGAGGAATGAAATGTCTCCGTGATTACCACAAATTGCCGGGTTCCAGTGGACTCGTGCATGTAGGAGGTCGTCGCATCATTGAATTCCCGAGGGCCTGATGCCACCCTGTCAGCACCAGCCCCGCCTGGCCCCCTCAATAATGGCGGGGCTAGAGGGGGCCATGAGGGGGCTAGGCGGGGCTGTGGAGGGGGCTGTGGCGGGGCATGCAACGCGATAGCCCCGCCTAGCCCCGCCAGCGAAAAAAATGCGCAGGGGACGCCACATCCCCGCCCACTTTTGGCACCACTTTAAAATATCGTCCTGTATAACGAGTCCCCTGAGGCGCAGTGCCTCACTGTTCCCACAGGTTACACGTCGGAACCCACCCTGCGTACGTAGAGTACTACGGTATTACATAGTACTCACAGTGACCTCGCCGCACACGTGCCACTAATCGGCTGCCAATATCAAATACACGCGACGTAAATTCATGTGGATGAGTTATTTATTGTATAAACGAAAAAAGAATTGGAAAATATGTACAATCATAATAAATGTCAGTGCCAGTATATACATGGACTTCAACATATGTTATGCCATTCAGTTGTGCGTTCCAAAAGTCCCCGCTTCAACGGCTGGTGCTTCAGTGATAGCCAGAGTAATTACGCTTCATAATTGCTTTGGACATTCAGTAAAAAACGATAAACAATTTGTATAAGTGGACTACGAACACCAAGGCTAAATACTACATACATAGACATACAACTCGACTACTTGGACTGGCTGGTGAGTAGATACCTAAACAATTAGCATAATATACATAAATGAACTAAGACAGCTATCAAAAGCATGAAAACAGCATTGACTGACTCACGATAGTATCTGCAATCGATTAATAACACACACAGATTCTAATCCGGTGGACAAATAAGAGTTTACGCAATGAGGGACTTAAACAAAATCTCAGTATATTGTGCTCATCCGCAGCTACATTCAGTGGGCGTTAACGGATGCTTTCTCCATGATTTATGAGCCAATTTTGATAAATTAGCTCCTTTTAATGCCAAAGAAGGTACAATTAGTGGTGCTTTTGAAACATATGTTTCGATGCAAATACGCTTCAAAATGCTTCAATCCAGAGGGGGCTCTGGCCCCACCCAGCCCCTTCCAGCCCCGCCTATGAAGGAGCCATGTGCTGGCAGAGGGGGCTCTGGCCCCACCCAGCCCCTTCCAGCCCCGCCTATGAAGGGGCCATGTGCTGGCAGGGCACATATCCCGGTAAAATGATGCCAGTTTGTCGATCGATCAAGAACAATAATATTTGTAGATTCCAAAATAAATTTCTTGAGTTCCTGGTACTTGCACATTGGAAAGCTATTTTACTATTTTAATTGTTTCTCGAAGACTAGGCAGAAGTTCAGATTGCTATTCGTTTCCACTTGCGGAGGGGTCAATCGATGGCGTCGTCGTAGATTGTGAGCATTGGTCTAGGAAATTTCTGAAGTGGTCAGCTGGCCCTATTGAATCTACGCCTTTTCTATGAGAAGTGCTGTGCCTCGGGGCCAATTGGCGGCATGGATCTCTTGGTGTAGGAATCCTAGAGCGCCCTGACTGAGGCGAAGAAATTAGTCCCATTTTTGGCGTCCGCATGCCTTGTATCTCTATTGTCTTGTAACTCATGTGAGCTTTTTGCATATAAAGCGGTCGAAATTGTACCAGCGGGTCCGAACTCGGTGAAAAGGCACTTCAAACTTCCACCGAACAGTACGTCACTTAGGTTAGGTTTTACTCTTGTTCGCATCCTGGCAGATATGCAACGTGATACCCGAGCATTAGAAATGGTCAACGCTTTTATTCTTAAGCTGAAATCATCAGACCACGTAATGTACTAAACCGTAATTAACAGCGACTTTTTTGAAAGTTTCGGGTAATGATTAGTGTTAAATCGCTTATGTGGGTTTAATTGTGTGTGCGGCAGCGTGTTTAGGGACATTATAGGTTGAACTATGATGTGTTTCCCGTTGTGCATTGTGGTGATTTCAGTCATACTGCATTTGAATGATATGCTTTGAGTATTGGCAATAAAAACGCCAAAGAAGATTTCAATCTTATTCATGCACACATTTAAATTACTCGAAGGTCTAGATTATACGTCGATCTGTGGTTAAAACTGTCCCCGGTATCAGTAGGAAAGTAAGAGTATCCGCCTATTCGTAATAAAGGCTGTATAAGCTTGTCAAATCCCTTCGTATAGCCTTCAATTTCTGGCATCCTTAGCGTTGCTGAGTCGCTGCGTTCAATGCGTAGAGTGTGTTGTCTTTTCGTTCCTGCGCGTGCTTCTTGATTTCGTTGTTCCCTCCCTATATGTTTTAATAAATCATTTTATTATGCTGCAAATTATGAGACAGAGTCACCCTCTGTAAAAATATATAGCACGAATTGGACTTGTTGCAATGACAACGGAATCTGAATAGGTTATTTTTGCCTTGTTAGCTGTCATTAATCAACCACATCTAACCCTAGACTTGCGTCGCCTGAGGCTCGATTGCTCGTTCTCTGGGTAATTAATCCAACGCCCTTACCACCCGGCCACGGGCTCGCTATCCCGTCACATTCGTTTGGGTATATTAACAATGGTAGATGGGTGCGCGCTGATCGCGTTTCGGTACTCACTCATCCCGTTGTGCCTTGGGGATCTCTCAAAAGCTCCGTTAGAAGTATCACGACGGCTCGTGATATAGGCAGAATAGCAATACTCACAAAGGAAAGTGAGATTGAAATACCCATTTCTCGCCTGTCAGTCGTACTCAGCCACTGTGCAGCTGCTGAGTGGGCTCGAGAGAAAGTTCCAAGACAGAACGGAGCGAGTGAGTCCCGTAACGCCATCGGTGCGATCCGCACTACCTTTGTCAATATACCCGATCACAACCGACAGGACAGGAAGCCTGTGACTTAATGACAAGTGGGTTGGGTTTTTAAATAACAAGTCGTGAGTCTGAGCTTTGGGAGTTGAATTCCTCGGATTAATGACGGCTAACAAACCAGAAATGGTCACTCCAGTCTCCCTCTTCTTTGACAGCATTGCTTTTCTATCTATATTATGCGCCGTTATGATGCCGCTGGCGGGGCCAGAGAGAAGGCACCAAGTCACAAGGAGACGAGTGATTTCCGTAACGCGATCAGAGTGCGTCCACCAACCAACGCTGGAGAGATATATATGTATATACTGAAAGGTAGGCATCCCAAGAAAGATAAGTTGAAGTCAAGGGTGTTCTTTGGGAAAAGAACACCCTCGACTTCAACATATATATACATATATAATAGGCAAGGGAGACAAGGGAGACTGGAATGGCCATTTCTGGCTTATTAGCCGTCGTCAGCCAGTCATACCAAACCCCGAAGTGTGGCACACCCAAGGCTCGAAATCGCGACCTGTTTGTTAGAAGTCCACGCCTCTAACAACTGAGCCACGAGCCCGTTGCCCTGTCATTTTTCGATCGGGAATATACAATGGTAGGAGGCTCTCAGCGATCGGTATGTCCGGGTATGAGTGTCTGACGACGGTGAATAAGCCAGAAATGGCCATTCCAGTCTCCCTTGTCTTTGTCTGTAATAACATTCCGCCTATATTATGAGTCGCTGTGAGGCTGTTGGTTGGGCTCGAGAGAGAGTCCATAAGGCACAACGGAACGAGTGAGTTCCGTAAGAACGATTGGTGAGCGCCCCTCTACCATTATATATGTATAATGGTAGGGGGCGCAAACCAATCGTTCTTACGGAAGTCACTCATTCCCTTGCGCCTTACGGGCTCTCTCTCGAGCCCAACCAGCAACCGCGCAGCGGCGCATGATGTAGGCAGAATGTTATTACAGACAAAGACAAGGGAGACTGGAATGGCCATTTCTGGTTTTTAATCCGTCGTCAGCCTGTCACACCCAACCCCGAAATGCGGGTCACTCGAGGTTGGAACTGGCGACTTGTTAATTAGAAGTCCAACACCTCTAACCACTAGGCCAAGGGCCCGTTGTCCTGCCCAGTCTCCCCTGTCTTTGTCGGTAATAATATTCTGCCTATATTATGAGCCGCTGTGCGGCTGTTGTTTGGGCTCGAGAGAGAGTCCGTAAGGCGCAACGGAACGAGTGACTTCCGTAAGAACGATCAGTGAGCGCCCCATACCACCATTATGTATATATGTATTTATACAGATGTGCGCTCATCGATCAGGTTGCGGAACGTGCTTGTTCCGTTGTGCCTTGGGACTCCTACCAGAACCCTCGCAGGCAGTCACACAGCGACCAGCATTAGAAGAAATTGTCATGGTACCGACAAATACAAGGGAGACCGTAATTGTCTTTTCTGGCTTATTAGCTGTTATCAGCCAGTTGTACCCAATTTCAAGTGTGGATCACTGGAAATTCGAACCCGGAATCTTTAGTCATGTAGTTTAACACTACCATGGAGCCATGGGCCCATTGTCCTGTCGGTTGTGATCGATAGAGTGGGAGCGGGGGAAGAGGAAGTAAATGCGTTTCGCTTATTATAAATACAAATAGGCCTCTTATTTTGGAAATAGCTTGGTTTGTCGTGGGAAATTTTGATGCTGGGTGTCAGCTTGTCGTATGAGGTATTACAGGGCACAAGTATTTGACTTGCAAATATGCCTGGCGGAATGTTCTGTCACTAACTTTACCTTTCTCCACACCACCTTCCGTTAGTCGTCTCGATTTTGTTGCTTTTCTTCTATCTTCCAAATGTGAATCTTGGCGTGTCAACCAACTAATTATGTCATTTGATTGATGTCGCATCCAAGTTTATTGACTACAGGAATTTGCAGTCTTCATTTATTGGGCAAATGCGCTTGTGTTAACTTTTCAGGCAAATAGGTGTCCCCTGTCAATCGTGCGAATGACTATTTTGGAAAGGTATTCTCGTCACTTTATTGACAGCTCGCGCTCGTGTATACAAATGAAGACAGATTGTGTGGCCCTACCATAATGGGCCATCACAACTGCTGCAAGGTAAACACCCTTTATCCAAACGGCTTATCTTATCATTAAGACGTATAAGCTAGTTTGCTAATTTGGGCCCTACTTGCATCTGATTTCATCGCAGTTTTCTTTGGACAAACTCAAGGGCATTTTTGTATAAGGAAGGTAAAATGAATGGTCTGTTTCGTTGTCTGGAAGGCCTCAATTTTGGCACGACCTCCCTCTGTGTACTCTGATAGCCTCTACCCTCAATGCACAAGGTCCACCTGTTTCAAAATTTCTCAGCACAATGCGAAACGATGCAAGATGCGAGACACGTCTACGGCGAATTGACGATCGGTAATGACAGTGAAACAGCTGTCTGCATATGGCGCGTTAGGACCCTAAGGAGTTTCCTCTATTCTATCTTTACTCGGAGACATTTGCGTCACAGCCATGAGTTCTGGTGATATTTACTGGGTTGCTGACAGTTTCGTTTTTGTGAGATAGTATGTTTGCTCTCCTAATAACAGTTGTCTTCGAATACGTCTGTGTGTGTTAAAGTTGTGTTTGCAGTGACCCATCCGTGTTTTGTTTTACGGAAGAAATCTTCTAAAGAGAGTGATTGACCGACCCTTATTTTAAGAGATTAAGTGTGGGGTATTTTCTTGGTCCTATGTTAATATAATAACTATATAATTCATAATGGGCAGCCACCTTTCGTTTTAGCCATAGAAATAATTGTAATTTCTGCGTTTTGCACCGACCTCCGTCAAAAGCTGGAGATAAGTTAATCCAAAAATCGTTTTTCAGTGATAATAAGAGTCTCTGATGAAGCAGAAGTAATCCCCAAAAAAGATCAAGAGCTGAGTCAGGGCATCCGCGGGAAAATCTGTGTCACGTACTTTTAGTTGTCTCTCTGTCTAACGCTCCGCGCATTCCGACAGAAAAGAAGCAGTCACATATATCACGGCACATGTTACCATTTTCTCGCTGACTGCAAATCCACCATCTACTTGGTCCGTGAACTGTTTCGAGTTCTTCGTGGGAACTCGCGAACTCTGTGGAAATGAAAGAATTTTGAAAAATGGCTAATTTGAAAACTTCCAGTTTGATGAACCAACAAAGTAGACTATTGTTCACAACAGTATGCAGTTTCCTTTGCTCTAGTAGTTTCACGAATTTTGCACGAGTTCATCTTGTCTCAATAGGTCGCTCGGCGTTTTTCATGCGGTTTCTTATATATAAAAACTAAACTAGTAATTATATAAAACATTGGTTGGGCAATTAGGAATTAAGTGGACGGAGCACAATCTTCTATGGTCGGCATCAAAATTCTAATGAATACTTGAGTCGAAGACAGTCAGCTTCTATGGTGTAATTGTGTACTGCCCATTGTACCAACAAGTAGTGCGATCGGCAGTGTACTTTTTATGGCAATGACCCGTAGTATTTCCAGTCTAGTTGCAAATCAGTAATTCAGGCACAACTTTTGCACAGATTTTTACTGGTATACGCCATAGATGGAAGAGACCCTCTGCCTGACGGGTTCCTCCAGCGTTGTATATGTGGATTCTAGTATACGAGCCTCAGATAAACATGAACCTCGCCGCTACGTCATCCGAACGCAGAAATGGAGGAACTAAATATTTAGGGTTTTGGCTGGTATCTCTGGTAGAAATATGGAGTAGTAACCATCCCATTATTTTTATACACACTCAACAAGAAATGCGACTGATCAAGACGCGTTTGATGCATTACATATGCCCGAATGAGGGAAAGAGGTTAATGAAGATTTTGTTCCAGCAATGACTGTATGTAATAGTGCCCTCGAGGAGGCTGTCTACCAAAACAGCATAGAGTAATTTTATCGGCGGTCTAACTAGTCTAACGGTAGGACTATCCACAACTTAATAGCACTCTCGTCGTTCTAGTTGCGTACATTGATTTTCGACTGTCTACAGGCCGCTGCGTCGGTGATTTGTAACCTCATTTCGAGTGAGTACTTCAAATTATGAGAATCATGTTGATTACGGGAAATCGCGAAGGTCTTATAGTAGGACTGACTTATGTGGACGCCTAAACAGGACATTAGAACGGGGACAACCGGCAACACGGGTGGCTTTGAGCCTACTTCTAGTGAAATAAGGGTTAAGCTTAAGGTAAGGGTTAGGGTTAAATTAAGTAATGGGTTTATTGTTAGATTCAAAGTTAACGGTAACGTAAGCCGGGATCGAGTTTAGTATCAAGGTATGTGCTAGTATTAACTGCAGAGCTAATGTTTAGCGTAGGTTTAGGGTCACGATTATGACAATGGTTGCGTTTTATATCAGGTTTATTATTGGGGTTAGGACACGCGAATATTTTGTTCTTTCTAAAATTATGCCCAGGTCCACCTTTATTGCTTGGGCGGGGCGTTCAGGCATTCACATACAGTAGGTGTGATAACTCATGAAATGCTGACGGAAATTCTGAAATGCGTTTTCGTTTCGAAAATATAATCATCCTGCAGCGCAATTCCATAATAATTCAGATACCTCAGGATGCTGGCTTTCAAACGAACATCTCTCCGGCCGTATGCAAAAACCGCGTTCTGTAAGAAATGACTGCTTACATGGCATGAATTTTTCTCATTGATTTTCGATGGCCTTGAAAATTCATTTGTATTCCATTGAAAACATGCAAAAAATATTCATTCTTTCACCCATTCGGTAGGAAGTTACGTCTTCATCCAATTTTAGACTCGAAGAGTATTATTCGGTTTTTAAAAAGTTTCTAATTATGAGCTTTTTATAACGTGAAATGTCCGTTCATAAAACATCGTATCTCCGCATTTACTGATGTTGCTTGTAAAGTTTACAATATGGCTCAAATCCACTGCTAACTTTTTTGAACCCCATATGGTTCCCTCTTATTACCTTAGAGAAATGTATGGTTTGCCGTACGAGGACAATATACGGCTTGTAGTTTGGAAACTCTAAATACAAGTGTAACGGCAGGTCGAGTTCAAAATTATTCAGGAATGGGAAAAGATTTCGCAAACCGAATTATATCCTTTCTTTAAGTGTGCACTTTGAAAAAGACGTTATTTTCTACCGAATGAGTGAAATAATTAATATTTTAATGCATGTTTTCTGTGAAATGCAATTGAATTATAAGGCCATCGAAAATAAATGAGAAAAATTCATACTGTGTAAATAGTCATGTCTTACAGAGCGCGGTTTTTGCATGCGGCCGGAAATCCAGCATCCCGAGGTATCTGAATTATTATGGAATTACGCTGCACGATGGTTATTTTTAAAACCCTAATTAATTAGTCTTTTCGAAACGAAAACGCATTTCAGAATTTCGGTTAATATTTCATGAGTTAGCCCACCTCCTGTAAGTCAGCCCTGCCGGTGTAATTCAAGTCTCACTGGAGCTGCCTCGAACAGAAAGGGAATTTAGTAGGCTCACTCTCCTCCTCCGCGTGTGACAGATTCTCAGTACGTTTGCCATTTTTGTCGTTCCGTCCATTTGTCTTTTTCATCCGCGAAATCCATGCCCAGCTGTGTTGCAAGTGGGCTCTTATACAAAAATCAACTATACAATCTGACCATTTTTATCTGGGTCTGTTTGTACCGCAATTTGCTTCCTGGATTACTTCTTTTCGTGTCACGAAAGCACTAAATTCGCAGTCATTCATCCCCCGCCGTCATCTTATGCTTTTAATTTCTGAGCAGAGTTCCGCAAACGCATGTCTCCGCCCTAAGGTCATGACCAAAGGGGAGTGGACAGGATCACGGTCCTATCTGCAGAGGCGTTCGTCATTTATTTTTAGGGCAACTGGCTAATTATACTGCGCGATTACTTCCCCTGTGTATATCACCCTGGTAAACCGGTAGCACAAGTAAGCCGCTTCCTCTTATGTATTATAAGAAGATTGGGATGAATTAGACCACCCGTTGAACTTTCAGCCGCTGATCATGCAGTTTGGCTCCGTCCATGCGGAGGGTCAGTGGTTGGGATTTCAATAGGTGTTCCGGTCCACCCAGACCATCTGAAAACAACGCTGCGATTCCTGAACTCAATGTGAACTCGATTGTTATTAGGGATCAACTTTATGAGTGAAAACAAACTAAACGAAATTGGAGGGTGGAGCTTTAACTTGATGGTTTTTTCGATTCTGTGTTTTGCGGTCTGAATGAGAAATGAGATCGTACCTTCTTTTAGTACCCCTTATTTTGCAGCGCAGGACCTTGGCGAATCTAGAGAGTTTTAAAAGATGTGTATTGTGATTTTAACTCCTTGACTTATGATCCCACCGTCAAGGATGTTTCACTGATATTTGTACTCCTGTATGCGTTCCAGACATGCTATTATTTGAGACCTGCCTTAGAACCTAATATCCTGAATAAAGGTGTGTTTGACTTCCCAGCTCATCCGCTTCAGAGGGTTTCTCACTTTCTTGTTTTCGAAATGACAATTAGGGTCGATAATTCTATTTCGTAGTACTCCAGAGGCCAGCCGTCGAATCCTACAACGTATTTTCCGTCGGTATCTCTGAGGCATTTCCTCACCCGTGAGGGAGGGGGGGGGAGGGGCGGTGGTCGTCTTTCCGTGTGCTGGACTTCCACCGTTCAAGCGAGTGAGGTATGAAGCGCATAAAATATTTGAAAAAAATATGCTTTGATTGCTGAACCTCACTTGGAGATTCAGTATAGGACTGTCCTTTCGGGAAAAAATACAGTCCCTGGACGGTTCAGCCGCTGTCATTCTAATAGGCCTGTTCAAAATTTAACATTCCAGCAAAAACAAGTCTTAGCCACGGGTTTCGGTAATTCGTGATCATATGTGGATGAAACGCTCCGCACAGAGCACGGTTGCTAGTCAATATGGGAATGGTAAACTTCCCATAAGTAAGGATTTCCTTCTTTGAGCCGTGTTTATGGACTTCTGTGAAGGTGAGGATATCGCGATGATTAGTCCGTTTGCGATATGATATGTAAACAAAAATGTTCACAACCAGGCTTACATAGTAAACATTTGTATTTAACACTTCCAACTCCTGTGCCACGCATCATCGTTTGCAATGGTAGTTAAATTGCACCTAACCTTTAGGATAAGCGCTATTCCTAGGCATTTCCTTTACCTTCTGAAGATTTCATATTTCCTGGTCATATTCCAGTTTCCGAAGTACTTACGAAAAATCGCACTTCTCTCTGACGATATCCGGTTCATTTTTACTGCCAGAATTCCAAGCCCATACATTTTGCCTGGCAACTTCGGAGTATTTGAGCACATGACTTGCAGTATTTGCCTTCCCGGTTGGAATCTGACTTGATTGAGACCTATTCTGCCATTGAAACTACCCCTTGGCCTGCACTATGAGACTGTCCTTTATGTTTGCCTCGTTCCCTCTAACCCACCATTAGTTACACAATGCTGGACGTTCTTCTCGGTTTGTAATTCGGCTAGATTATCACTTTTCAGCGTGACTTTCACTTGGTCGTGGCTCAGTTTGGAAGGTTTGGTGCCTGAATTGAACTTTCGAGACAAACATTCCGAGACCTTGTGAATGATGGGAAATCACGCGTTGAAATTGTTTCCCTAGCTGGAAAGTTTTGTGTGTCCTAGCGTAGTCAACTTCCAGCAAGACAACGTTGTTTGGCAGAAAATAAGAATGGAACGGAAGTTACATAAAGTGTACCTACGATTATTTGATTCTAACGAATTCTAGCGATTATTTAAATCCAAAAGTTGAAATTGAAGACGCGCACGACGTTTGGAAACTTCTTACGA
>CACRXP010001003.1:42329-56063 GCA_902702965.1 Spirometra erinaceieuropaei
TTCCTGAAATTCCTCTGCCCACGAAACCAAAAAGTCACCCCCGTCCTGGTTAACCCCATAATGAACAATACGAAAATGATACACTACGGTTATGTTTCTTCCGTCGCATATCAATCTGATGAACCCCACTAAGTATTTGGTCGTTGACTGGTTTCCAGGCCATCTATTATAGTAACATTTTGGGTGGCATTTAGTCCAGGGATGACCTAAAATAATTTTCAAACGTTGCTGTCTTTATACTGTTTTAGTTACTCAACCGGTCGCACGTACATGCCTTATGCACTTCAACAAATTGAGTTTGCGCATTTGACCCGAATTTTGGCGTCCTCGGCATCTGCTTTGCTCCCAAAAAATTCTACTTCAGAGGAATGCAATACTACTTTCGAAACTGGACAACGGGCCCGCAGCTCAATAGTAGAGCGTTGGACCATATTATCTCGTCGGTCACGGCGAAGTCCCTAGTCTAATCTGTCATCCCACTGGTCACTACTTCGTCCGTTGTCAGTTTCCCGTTGTTCTTTTTAACCTGATAGCCGAATCTCGCCTGCCTAGAATACCAACTACTGCAACCGGCAGGCAACCATAACAGGACGTTTCCATGTGTATGATTTCTGCCGACCAAGAAACTACTCCAAAGCAATTCTGGTCCTGTTGAAAATTCGGACCATTTTTGGAGTGAAACCAGTTTGACTTCGTCGGTCGCAATCAGACGCTGATGGAAAGCCGAGCTAAGTAAGCTGTAGATGCGCCGGTTGAACCCAGTCAGCGAGCCATGTGGAAGTTCATTGTGGATTATGGAACGGAAATAACGTAACTTCAGTCCTCTCTGCTTAAGTAGTTTACCTCTAAAAGATATGAAAAGGATATGGGTGGCGTACGAAGTATCGTACAGCAGCTGGCCAATTTCAGGAAATATAAAACGAAATTCTAAAATGTTTTGGATTAGAAAGGATTACTTAAATGGGGTTGTGATATTGATTGCCTTGCGGCCTAACCCCAAGATTCTTCAGCCACGCCAGAATGCCAACCCTTGAACAGGCTTCTTTTCGGCAAGCTTGCAAGGACTACACTAGTGAAGGGCGATTACTTGGGTAGTATAATCTTTCCCACCGATTGTTGATGCCGTTAGAAACTCAAGTACATCATAAAGAGAAAAACACGCAAATATTCTTTTTATACTCATTTGGTAGCGAAGTACATCTTATTTAAAGTTCGCATTTGAAGGAAGGGTATTTTTGAATCTCAAAAACGTCTGCAAGGACGTGATTTTTAAGATTATTCATGCAGCATCGTACCTGCCCACTGATTAAAGCTGCTTATAAGGCGTGCAACATGGTCAACAACCGCTGTAAGATTTTTATGTTCTATATGATGTGTTCCTGGAAGGGTAAAGAAATCCACGACTTCCCTCATGTGGGAAGTATACAGCACGTAGTCTGGAAACCCTAAGCGCAGGCGCAACTGCAGGTCGGGTTCAAAACCACTTGATAAATGAGGAATACCCTTTCTTAAAGCATAAAATTTGACGAGAAAATTTTTTACCGAATGGGTACAAGAATATTTTTGTGTATGTTTTCAGTAAAATATATACAAATTTAAAAGGCCCGAAAAATCTATTCGAAAAGCTCATACTACTTAAGTAGCCATTTTTCATCGATTGTGGTTTTTTCAGGGGGCCGGAGAGAAGCTCATTTAAAGGCCAGAATCCTGGCGTTACTGAAACATCATGAGATAAGGCTTCGAGATAACCCTTCAAGCAATCCTTTCCAGTCGAAAACGCTTCGAAATTTCAGTTAGCACTCCACGAAATAGACCACCTACTGTAATTTCCGAAGTTCGATAGGTTGAAGCTTAGAAAACTTCGCAGCCATCTTCTCCACCAATGCTTTTACCTAAGAAACTTAAATCACGCAGAATGATACAGCCACTGGATTGAGGTAAACAGTCAAGCTCCTCCATTCGGCATTTGGAAGCTTCATTGGCTCAGCTATTATGACGAAAATGCTTTCCTTTATGTCAATAAAATGATACTCAATCTACGAGGCGCGGTATTACATGAAGCTAGGGGACGCACCTCGGACAGGTTTAAACAGAGCAGATCGCGCAGTATTGACGAATTTCATCAGTCCGGGATGAAAAAAGCAACAGTTATACCTACAGTAGGTGAAAGCTGATGATGTGGCTAGTAGTAAGCCTCTTAGCAAGGAATTATCAGCAGAAAGTGAGAACACTCATGGGCCGATTAAAAAGTATGATTTGTGCCTAACGTAAAGGAGGACAGATGGTCTGTACACGGAAAATATAAACAGACCATGAGGCGACAATACAGCCGAAAAATGCACCAATACAGTTAAGACAAGCCGACGATATATACACGTCTTGAAGTTAGCGTACATAAAATGACGAAGACAGGGTTGTAGGCGGAAAGGATGGAAACCATACACGACAAACCTTATTTGTTTGGATTTTTCCAGTATGTCCTTTCTCAACCGTACAATTATAGTATCCGACTTCGAGGGCTGACTTTGGTTCAGATATGGACTAGTCATAGTTGCGGTAGATTGCTTTTCAAAGACTTGCTTCTGGAGTTCATGGTGAACAGATGAAAGGTCGGTTTGAACGCAGCCATTGGAAGACATAGAAAGAGGCTTTAATGAGCAATTTGGCGGGCCAATTTGAGAACGGAAATTCCTGACCGAGGGACGCGTTGGCTTCTCCATTGCCGCTATTTTGCTTTTAAGCATAAGTATTTCTTCCTCCTGCAGTGAATAAATCGAAAGTGTGGAAGGTCCAAATCGAGTGAACATAATTGCTACTTACATGAAAACAGTAAGCTTTTAATAAATACATAAATTACATCCCAACTTGTTAGTAATGTATCGCAATAACCACAGAATACTCAAAACGCCGGCGTTCGGGGTATATCATTTTTTAGTCAAATATTGCTCTCTAAAGCAATTCAAAACGCGTGCTACGGAAAATGTAAAATATACCGCACCTTTAGATGAGGGAATGATTGAAGTATTTCGGGTATGTACTCCACGTTAATTCCGAATGAAATCCTAGCCGCAATTCTGCAAATATGAACCTATATCAGGAACCATGTAAAAAACACAGAGGACTCACTGACGTGTCGAATCCCTCACAGTTGTGCTGTGCAGAAGCAGAACTTCGTCGAAGTAGGTGTCTGAACTTTTAACTAGCAGGTACGCTGACTACTGTTAGGCTGAGAAGCGCAGATTATACTACTGCCGGGTGTGTTGACATGAATACTACGCACTCATGCTCGTAAATTTGACGGAAATCAGCCCAATTTTTCACACTACCTTCGGTGCCAAACTAAACAAGTCTTGTTCGGGGGACAATTCTTCGAATTTGCACATTGATTTGTGGCGGTATTGCGACCTTCATACAAGTTCGCCCACTACTTAGCCTTGCCCGATGAGTGAATTGGCTATTGCTCTTAAAGCCATTCCAAGGATCAGGCCGGGCTTTCGAAGGCGTGCCAACTTTGTCATCCTCCTAAGCCTGTCCCTTTTACAAATGTGATAGATACTTAGTAGTGCGGCAATGTGCTGAGACATACCTCAACGTTGATCAAATTGTCTTTTCTTTCAACAGTGTGCCCGACTGTCATGCAGCCCTGCAAGATGTTATCAACATCTTCACTCTTCTGTTGTGCGCTTACATACAATGAGGAATGCAAATGAAAAGATTGCCAACAAGATTTTGGAGGTAACATTGAAACCGTCAGCGGCCTAATTCTTTTTTAATCACATCTACGAGTTGTTCAGTATTAAGGCTGCTTCATTAAGCTAAGTTTGGTGAAGACCGTTTAAAATATATAACCCCCAAATAGGGAAACCTCACTGATGAAAATTGGAACAGGCGTTCTATTGGATGAGATGCTCCCAATTAATGGTATTCTGTAAATTTCTGACATTTTGTGTTGCTGTTCAGATAAGCGTTCTTCGCAAACTTTAACTTCACACATGCTTTATGGGTAAAACAATAGGCCAGTCGCATATTGTTCAAGTTTCAGTCACGTCCTGCATCACAAAGCTGGTCAAAGAAAAATTTTCAGAATGCACCGAGGATGACCATCTAAGTGGTGCAGATCTATCGGTCAAGACATCAAAACCAAAGTTGATGAAAACATAAACCCCAATCAGGATCTATCCTGTACCCTTGCTGCTCGTATGTTCTGTGATTCTTCAAAAATAATAAATCTGGTCCAACCTGAAG
Source organism: Spirometra erinaceieuropaei (assembly GCA_902702965.1). NCBI lineage: Eukaryota > Metazoa > Platyhelminthes > Cestoda > Diphyllobothriidea > Diphyllobothriidae > Spirometra > Spirometra erinaceieuropaei. The sequence continues at coordinate 46,575 of CACRXP010001003.1, forward strand.
AACTAGACCCGCTCGAAAATTTTACATAGCTTAAGTGAGTTGAAAACACCTCGTGTATGAAAACAATCGTCCAATTACCCCGTAAAAACTTTGTAAAACAAGTCACCAATTGGCCTTGAGAGGCCCTCCATTCCCAGGTATGCGGGGACATTAAGCACTACATGTCGCATGCATGTGGAGTATTAATTCTCTAGAAAAATTGCTGCCGCTGAGTATATGGATACTTGTAGGTGAGATATACGAAGAAAAAAGACCGGGCCGAAGAACCGGTCTTAAAATAATTGCCACCGCAGAGCCACCTGCGTATATGCCAAACGCTAGACTAGAACGACAAAGCGGCAGGATAGCGAGTTGCTTAGATAATGGAACTTAAAAAGCTAAAAAAAACCTCGCAATTAGTAATCAGACGACAAAAAGGAATGTTCGGCGCACGTTGATTATGCCTCGGATCCCAGGTGACGCAGTAAGTCGGCATGATTACCCCAATTTCGTTGTGTTAAAGCTCACAAAAAAACCATTACGAACGTAATGAAGAAGAAAATTGTTAAAAAACGTCGAAGTGTATGAAAACGGATCATGGGAGGTACGCAAAATGGTTTAAGGCCATTTACCCGCGCACGTTTGAGAGCAGTTGTTGCGGACAGTTGTGTCTCGATCTCATCAACTCGTGAGCGAAATGCAGACTCTAATGAATCCAGTTGAGTCTTTCGATCAGATGCTTCAATGCTCTTCGCAAACAACTGTGATTCGAGTTGTGAACAGCGCTCCTCCAAGGCAAATCGCCTGGACTGTGTAGATTCGTCTGAGGACTCCTGTGGTACGGCACTAAATACCAGTATAAAAGTGAGACCTCGAAATCTCTTTAGACAACAAATAGTCATTAAAGCTAAGTGAGCAAGGAGTTAGCTCATTGTCGGGGCTTAGGTTCGGCTTTAATAGTGAAAAATCAGGGGACATCGCAACACGTTTTCAGGGAAATAGATAGCAGGTGTCCATTTTGTAGACCGTGTTAGAGCGAAGTTACGAAAAACTTTGACTTAACCGAACTTTTGCCTAGATAAAAATGTACATTCTTTGGAGAAACGCTTGTCGGGCTTGCATTAAAGACTTCATGAAATGACATTAGATGTGAACAGAGCATTCAAGTATGGATGGCACCGTAAAATGCATAAGTTAACAACTAAAATTCAAATCAAATGCGGAAACTAGAAGGGCAACGTGTTACCTCAGTTTTCTTCTGTCGGTAGTACAGCTGACTGCCTGAGCTTCCTTTGCACTTTCGCGGTCTTTCAACAGTCGTTTCCTATATTTCTTCTGAAGATTATTAAAGTTGTTTGTCATAAGTGTCACATCCCTGCGGAGGTTCTCTAACTGTTTTTCGTAGGCTGCGCAAGAAGCGGCCTTAAATAGTTCAAGTTCTTTGGTTTTATGAGTCAATGATTTGATCTAGCGGCATAATCATCAAAACAGTATACCTGTGACTCCCTGTCCCTCAAAATTCCCCCAAGTTCATCTAGGCGTTTTTCAGTTTCCTTCAGCCTGCTTTCAGTGTTGCGACTTTTCGATTCCCACTCGGCCCGTTTTTGTTCTATTAACCGATCAACCTGCAAAACCAGTTGTTTCAGTTCGCCCTCATAACTTTGATAAAAAGGGTCAAGGTAGCTAAAATTTTTGGGACTGGAAATTTCGGAACATATTCATTCTTACCACGTCAGAGCCTCCTTGGACATGAATGTCGGGCAGAGACGGCAACTGTGCACGCGTAGGCTCACTTTTACTGCGTCTGAGAGGGGTTGGTAACAATAAAAATCTTTCCAGGTAGCTCTCACAAATTCGAATTATTTCAGAGTCGTATATACGTTTAGGTACATTTCCAATTTCTTTATTTGATTTTAATTGCACAGCTCACTCTTTCTATACTCGTTTGAATGCGCCAAAACACACGCACCATAACAAACCCCAACTTACGCTCACGCGTATTCTGTTTCGCTACCGCTAGCTGTTTGCTGTTCACATATTCCATTTTTGCTAATGGATCTTCCCGTATTCGTTTTCAAAAGTTAACCGGAAGTTGTCTTCTCAGCTGGGGCTACCCAGGTTTGGACTTGCAAACACAACAAACCTTACTGCCAGAGATAAGCTTGAGATTATTTGGAATTTTCCAGAAGGCTCTTGCTTCCTGAAGTGACGTGGTGCGGGAGGGGGTATAAACAACCGAGATAGTTGGCCTCGTGAGTGCATGCCTATGCCAAATGGACGGTGCAAAAAAACGAAGCGTAGGACGCAAAAGATGTGAAAACATGTCGTCTCAGGAGCATCTCAAAAGACGGGTACCGTCTCAGTAAGTACAGACTTGGGTATAGATAGCTGTAGGACAATAGGGATGAAGCCTATGATAAGGGCAGAACCGATTTCTACATAAGACGACCCAAGCAATAACACGAAGATATTACCTGTCGTATTTACTAACGTCGCATGATCCACCTCACCTTCACCTCTTGATGGAAATGAGAGTCTTCTTTTGTCGAGTGGTAATATAACGAACCGGCTCAACCTGCCATTGTCTTCACGTTCTTTCGAATACCCGAATGCTCTATAAGGCACATATTTGGATGTGATGACAGGAACTCGTGGCTAGGAGAGATGGGAATACGTCACAACAGAATTCAGAAGTCACAATCAGCCTTGGTGGGTACCTAGGGACAGTTAATCGACCGCAAAAACTAAACTCAAACGAAGACTCTGTAAATCGTCCTTGTCCTCATACACCGAATTCCCTATAAAGACAAATAAAGTGTACTGAGACCACCTTTAGTATCTGGTTGTTCGGGCTTGCCTGAATCGAATGCAATCAGACCTGACGGTCTTGTCTCGGCAGAACTCGCCTCTTTTAATGGCCTACTAAACCAGTCTGCAGCTAGACGTGGAAATAAAGTCCTGAAAGCCTTCCGGATTGGAAAAGAGGATTGAAGATAGGACAGTAGCACTACCACTTGTCTTCTCAAAATTATGCTGGCGAACAAAGTGCAGATCAAGCTTATTCTGTCCAAAAAAAGCCGACCTTAGGAACTCACATAAACAGGTTTTCCAACTGGATTTCTCCGCAGTGGAACGGCGAAAACGTCGAGAACTTGCCTTTAAATAGAAATCGACACTGATGTGTGACGAACACAACCTGACCATTTTCAAAAAGAAATGGTTTTGCGCCTTACACAGTCTATTTTGTCTTCACTAAGTCTTTCGATCGTGTGGACCATTTTCTTCATGAATCTTTGCTCTTTCGGAATAGGTGGCAAACTTCCTAATTTGATATCCTCTCCCCTGGATGGTCGCACACTACGTGTTAAGATTCCTGTTGTTATTTCCAACCCCAGATGCGTGAGGAATGGAGTCATTCATGGTAGTGTACTTGACCTGCTATCATTTTCCCTTTTTGCCAGAGACGTGTCAGATTTATTTCAGAGGGGTATGTCCTTTTATGCGGTGATCTGAAAGTGACATGATGATCGAACTCGTAAAGAGCGACCTACAGGCCTTTGTCCAATGATGCCTCACATGGCGCCTTTCTCTTTCTTGGTATAAATGCCCAGTCATGGTGGTCGGCGATGGCCACCAACCCCAACTAAGTATTGACGGTCACAACATAAATGTGTCTGGAGTTATTAAGGATCTGAGTGTATAATGCTCTTTCGCAGCACTGCACCCTGATGGTCTCCAATGCACGCAGAACGACTGAGTTTATCCTCGGAATTTTCAAAACTAGCGATAGTAGAATTCGCCTTTACAAAAAGTACGTCAAACCTGGCCTGGAATACTGCTCGTTGTTATTTAGTCTCATAAGTGGTGCTGAACGCAAGGAAATAGAATCCGTCCAGTACTTTTATCAAGAGACTTTTTACCTTTGTCTGCCAATACTTGAACTACGAGGAGCTTTGAGAGCTTACGGGCCTTGACCATTTGTGGATCCGCCGTTTACAGAGAGGACTGTTTTTACTGCTTAAGCTTTTAAGGAATCGTACTTTTAACCGCCTACCACTTTAAAACATCTTGACCTTTACCGACGCAAAATTCACCGTGAGGTCTTTTTGTTTCATCCTCTGGCCCATTCCGTCAAATATCGTCGTTTCTTTTCTGTGAACATAATTGCAATTTGGAATTAATTGCCAAGGATTGCAAAAGTTCCGCAAATTATTTTTTATTTAAGAGAACCATTACTCCTTTTTTGCAGTCGGAAAATCTCTCACATATTTTAGGTGCCGATTTCACCGGTTGAACCTACCGCAGTGATGGAGTTCGTGGTCTCTGATTCCCTGGCCCGTCTCCCCATGGATAATTTCTCCAGTCGACAGCGAGCAACGGTTTTTCAGTGCCCCGTTTTGGTCCAGTACCAATATCTTGTGCTGGAACTGAGACTGAAAATATCCGAAGCAGTGTTACCCATCGCTTTCTGGACTGAAGTCATTTCATGGACAGCAGTTTTTTCCTCCTGGACCATCCAACCTACAAAAACACCATCCTCAGTATTTAATCGTAGGAACTTTCTTCACTGTTACTCTGGTCCATGCTTAACTCTTCTTTGACACTGCCTGTAAACTGACACTGAATACAGTTATTTTTATTATGAAAATATTTCAGAAAAGTATGACGTTTAAGTTGGGTCAGTCAGTAACACTAAGAACGGCGGCAGCTACTTAGCTAGCGCAGACACCATTGTGGAATCAGTCGCTCGAAACGACAGCATAACTAAGCACTGGACGCCCATTATTCTGATACAAGATACGGGCAAAAGTGAAGTCCAGAACAGTGACAAACTCAACCGCAAAAATGACTAGCGCAAAACTGAGGTGCTTGTATGCAAGTGCCTTAAGCCTCATATCTAACCTTGACGTCTAAAAATTTGCCTTACAGGATCGTCTCAGAATGTTATAGCAGTGACCGAAACCCGATTGTTCGAAATTATTTGAGGCGTCATGCGGGGTGTACTGGTGTTCAGTTGTGGGTCCACGTGATGGTCGCAGTAGGTTGCTGACAGGACCGAGCCCGACTGAGCACAACGACATTTACTGCGCTCCAACTGGGACTATTTTGACGTAGATACCACTTCACAGTTACCGTCTCTGAGGTTGCTGCTGGAACTGTACGTACCAAATTTCTTTCTGCGTCTCTGGAAATTTTTTCTCGCATGGAAATTTATCAGAAGTCTGTCTCTAAGCGGAATTTGTTTTTCATCAAAATCCAACGGACTACGGAGTCGATTCGCGCGCAGATATCGGCCAAGGAAAACTAAATTGTTGACACCCAGGAAGATCGGGAGTTATTCAGGGCCTTCGATATTCTCAAAACGGCTAAGTCGCTCCTACATGTGTTTCATATCGTTCATATTTCTTTTGTCTACAGCGATGTTTTAAAAATAGGCGTGTTTTCGACCATTTCGTTTTGTTTATTTGCTATACTCCATCGTATACAGTCGTAATTGCCCGTTTGAATCTCGAAAGCGAGTATTTACTTACGAACGCACGAAGTTAATGGACACAGAGCAAGTTTTTGGTAGTTCCACGACCAGGACCGGCATTATGCATGAAGGAAGGTCTATTTACATGGTCTTGCCTCGCAGGATTAGCGCTCGCTCTCTTTATATTTGCAACCAGGGGCCCGCAAAGCGGGCTAAAAGCGTAATCACAGCGAGACCTGTTAGTTACGAGGACGAGCCGTGCACTGGGTGCTCCTCTATTCTGCTGACAGTCCAAAAACTCGAAAAAGAGCTGGCTGCTTTAAGGGAACTCGTGCAAGCGAACGATGGTGGGCAAAACGCGGTTAACGGCGCTAGAGAGAGCAAGACAAAGGGAAAGAGCAAAACTCCAAAACAGTCAAAGAACAAATTTTGTGGCAAACCTCAGTGCAAAGACGCCGATACCCTTGACGATGGGAAAATAGTAACGGAGTCTCTTGTTTCTATGGGAGACAACCGAAGCGAACCATCAACTTCTCGTAGCCATTCCGCGTGTTCAGTAGAAACCTCGGTTGGAAGTGAGGAAACAAGCTCGTGGCAAGGTGGAATGGGTAAGCACCACAGTAGGAGTATAAAACCCAAGACGATTCCGGTAGATCCCCTGAGACCTTCAGCTGACAAGGCGGCCGGAAACAGAACAAATGAACTCATGGATCGTCATCACTGCGTAGTCGTCCAGAGCCTGTCGGAGTCGAATGCTCCTACCCCGAAGGAGAGGATTTCCGCTGACCTCGATATGCTTCAACACCTACTGAACAAGAGGCTTGATTCAAATGAAAAGGTAACCATTCGCGTAGCCTTCAGGATTGGAAAGAAGGTGAGCGAACAATCGAAAACTGTGCGGCCATGACCTCTGAAAATTGTTTTGGCCAGTAAAGAGGAGGCTAGTTTACTTCTGTCCAGGAAAAGCAGCCTCCGAACCTCTTACAAGGAAGTTCTTTTCAGCCGGACTATTTTCCAGCGGAACGTCAGAAACGCCGCGAATTAGTGACGGAGCTGAGGAGGAGACTTGCATCAGGAGAAAGCAACTTGGCTATTTTCAGGGGACGAGTGATACAGAGGAATGCCATGTTGCTTTGGAACCAGCCAATCATCATGATGGCGGCAGCAACATAATATTGGCAAGCCCGAGACAAACCGAGCGAAGTACTGTCGAATGTTGCGAAGTTAAATTATTTTACACCAATGCTCAGAGTCTGTTTTCCAAGCTTGACGAACTGAGAATACAGGTAGCCGATACTCCTCCCGATGTTATAGCAATAACAGAAGCGTGGCTGTCAGAGAACGTATGTGATTGCGAGGTAGCACTAACAGGATGCCAATTGTTTAGGAGAGACAGGAGAGGCCGCTGGGGTGGAGGAGTTGCCATGTTTGTCAAGAGCAACGTAACAGTGTGTGAGAGGACCGACAAGATTTCCGACGACACAGAGGCAATTTGGCTGACTATAAAGGCATGGGGGTCTTTGTCCCTTAAAGTCGTAACTATCTACCGGCCCCCGCAGGCGGATCCCGACTCAGATAATTGTCGACTGAAAAGCATAAAAGAGATCTCCAGTCGACCAGACGTTGTTCTCATGGGGGATTTTAATGCATCCTGCATTCAATGGAGCGATATGCATGCGAAGTGCTCAAAGAATGCCTTCGATTATCGTATACTAAAGACAACCCTAGAAGCTCTTCTCACGCAATGTGTCCTATCTCCAATTAGAGCACGTGGAGGGCAACAGGCCAGCTGTCTGGACCTCGTTTTCACCAAAGATCCTGACAGTATAGTCGAGGTGTACTACCTACACCCACTCGGTCAGAGTGATCATGCAGTACTTTTATGGGAGTACGAGCTGTATTCTGAACCGTATACAAAAGACGATACCAGGCCGAATATATGGAGAGGGGACTTTTGCCAAATGAGAGCGGAGGCATCACAAATAGACTGGGATGTTCTCTTCTCCGGAAACGTTAACGAGGACTGGAATTTATACAAGGATCGGTTGCTGCATCTACTGATGAGCCACTGTCCCGTATCAAAGTCTAGGGCATCCAACCGCCCTCAGTGGCTAACACGAGAACTAAAAATGAGATCAACAAGAAAGGAAGGTTGTGTAAGAAATTTCGCAAAAACAACAACACTGCAGTGTTAACAGCATATAAAGTTCAAAGAAATAAGGTGTTAACCTGATTTTCAGGAAGCGACGGGATTTCGAGTGTAGTTTGCTTCATCGAGCCGTTAAAAATACGAAATTGCCCTACTGCTATTTGCAGAAGAGCACACGTAACAGGAATCCCATTCCTGTCATGACAAATGATGACGGTTTGGAGATATCGGACAGTACAAATAAAGCTGAGCATTTTTCTCAATTTTTCTACTCCGTTTTCACTAGAGAAGCAGGATTAATTCCAACTAGTTCCGATGCGGCTTCCGCCGCAATCGCGGCACCAACAACAGAAGCTTTGCAGTCGCTCAGTTGCAGGAGGAGTGTCAGGAGATATTGATCTACCTCCATCTTCGTGGATCTAACGAAAGCCTTGGACACGGTGAATCGAGGACTGCGGAAATCTGGCTGTCCCGACCGATTCACTCAGATGGCATGATGGCGCGCGTCATGGACAACGGAACCGTCTCATAGGCATTTGCATTGACTGACGAAGTGAAGCAGGGTAACATCACAGCGCCTGCCTATTCAGTCAAATGTGTTCTGCCATACAAATGGATGCCTACCGTGACGAACGCCCCGGGATCTGCGTCGCCTAAGGGATGGACAGTCAACTGCTTAATCGTCGGCGGATGCGCTTCCAGTCGCGTGTATCCACAACTGCCTAGCCCTATCTGGTTTAACGAACCTTCTGGAGAAGAGGCAATGACAACGTAAAGCAATTGAGGCCGCCGATTATCTATGCAGTCCATAAGAGCGAGGGCGTCACTACGGTCACAGTGGAATGCGGGTCCGATGCAGCCCCACTGTTAGGCGAGAAGAACTATGCTAAGAGAGCTGTGCGCATGATATTCCAGTCTCTGAAGATGGGCAAACTGATATTTTACTCGGAACGCCATTCCTCCAGCAAAGCTCTTCTGGTGAATTAGTAAAGCAAATGACTAAAATGAAAATATGATATGAGTGAGGAGGAGCATAAAATATATTGGCAGCAACTTTCTTTTTCTACATACCGCTATTTGGGTGGGGGTAATTGCCAACATTCGGACCCATCGGTGGGGACTCCTCGAAACTAAACACCTATAGACTGTAATTAAAAGCAAGGTGTCGTACCTCGTGGAGGACGCGCAGGCGTTCCGATCACGCATCATAACGGCCCTCTGACCAATGGAATCAATTAATATCTACTTATCGACCTACCGCAGTGACGCAGTTACTGAAACAGATAATTTAAAAAAATAGAATGTGTACGCGCCAGTAAAAAAGCAGACTTGCCGCTGAGGAGGGCAAACAATAGACAGGCAAGGTAAGTGCACATATTTTAAACCAGCTCCCTCCACCCCCTGTACCTGAAGGTGTAACAAAGCGGCGGACTGAAAAGGGCAGTTCAAGGATTCTTCGTTAATCCCCTCACATACGGATACCAAAAATGATCAGTTGTGTGGTTTGAAATAAGCCGACCGAACAAACACATACACCGTACTCGGCAAAAAAGATCACCGCACTCATCTGACGAAAGACGTCCTCATCGATTTCAGCAGTGTAAATTTCCAAATGCGGGAAAGATGGCCTGACTTAGACGGAGGTTTTGGTGGTCACTAACACACTAAAAAATTTCGCCCCAGGGACAAGCGCAAAATATGTGAACGGCATGTCATTACATAAATCAGAAGCACAGAGTGATCTTAACGATCGAATGACGGACAATTTAAAGGTTCGTAGTAACTGTAACAAAACAGCCAAAAACGTAAATGAGCCACAGTCAAGTGGAGCATTGCAGTTGACGACGCGCGTGAAACCTGTCGTCACAGAATACATGTCAGGCACAAA
>CACRXP010001003.1:58938-73121 GCA_902702965.1 Spirometra erinaceieuropaei
GTCGTCTCACTAATTCGCTTGCTGCGTCTCCTAGAAAAGGTAGTCTTAGAAATAAGTCTTTCTTCTCCGCAGTTGCAACGGCCGGTTTTGTGGCCCGCTCTCTAATATTCCGGAGGATGAATCGCTCTGGATAGCCGTTTTCACGGAGCGTGTTTTGCAGCTGCTGGAGTTCTGCTTCAACAGTTTCAGGAGAGCAGATGCGTCGCACTCTAGCCGCCAGTCCCTGGACTAAATTTCGTTTTAGATTTAAGCGAACAAAACTGTGAAAATTAATGTATTGTCCCGTCCAGGTTTTCTTTCTGAATATCTTGCGTTGGATGGATCCATCCTCTTGTCTGTGTAGAAGGACATCGAGGAATGCGATCTCGTTATTCGCCTCGGTTTCCGCGGTAAACATCAGAGATGGGTGCGTCCCGTTAAACTTCTGAACTAGGCCTTTGATGTCGGTGGTATGGCACGTCATGCAAAAGATATCGTCCACATATCGACCGTAGCATTTAAGGTTATTAATGGTATCTTTGAGACTTGTTTGCTCAAACTTGCCCATGAAGACATTTGCGAGAAACGGCCCAAGCGGTGAACCCATTGCCACACCGTCTATTTGCCTGTATAGCTGGCCGTTGCAGATGAATTGGACATTCTATGTGCATCGCGTAAGTAGTTCTTTTAGTGTCTCCACTGTCATGCCTATCGGGTAGTTTCTTTCCCTGATGAAGTCGTCCAGGAAGTCTATTGTTTCCACAACGGGTACGTTGGTGAACAGTGATGATATAGTTCAGTTCATGATTGTCCGTTAGCTCAAAGGTGTCTTTCAAACTTCGCGGATACAGGCAACTTTAAAGCGGTTTTAATTTTTCTACCAGCCATTTTGCTATTGCGTGATAGGGCGAATTTCTCATGTCCAAGATTGGACGTAGTGGTAGCCCGGGTTTGTGAATCTTGGGAAGACCATACATTCTGGGTATCGTCGTGCCTACAGGTTTTAGCCTTTCAAACTCCTTGTCAGACAGAAGTCCTCCTTTTGGAGATCTTTGAGCACATTCGTTAACTGTCTCTCGATTGTCTCCGTTCGATCCCTGTCTTTCTCGGATTTTGAAAATTTTTTACAGTCCGATAAGATTTCTTCCAATTTCTTCACGTAATCCGTCATATCCATCAGCACTATGCCTGAGCCCTTGTCGGGTCCGGTTAGTAAGATATTTTCATTTTCACGAAGCTTCCTGAGACTATCGAGGTGGGCTCTTGTTAGGGGACCTTTGTTCCTCGGACCCTTTCTTAAATACTATTCACAGCCGTTTACCAGAGTCGATTTAAGATAGTCAACTTCTCTAGGTTGGGAGGGTTTTAGATCGTTAGTCTGGCTAAAGAGACTCTCAAACTGGGTTTCGAGCTCAAGTTGCTTCTGACTTCGCCGTGCAATGCAAAACTTAGGACCAAGAGATAGCACTTCTAGGAGAGTTTTGTCAAGGCATACTGAAGAAAAGTTATGGACGTACCGTTCCGGATTGTTCGGAAGGGTGGCCTGCGCTTTCACTGACTGGACACTTCGTAGAAGTTTCGTTCACCTGGCCTCGGTTCTCTTATTTCTGACTGTCTGCAGGATAGTGTTAGTGGTACTATTGGGGGCTCTCTTTGTGACGCGTATCTCGCTGTGCGGATACCGGCTCCTGTGGTTCCGTCCGACAATGTCATCATCCTCCCAACAAATGCAGCTTGGTGGCATCACTCCCACCTGACCTATTTGGATTTCAACTCATAGTAGTCCGGCAATATTCATAGGGGAGTCATTGACCAACGATCGATCAATACTACAAATTTGGAGTCAATGCACTGATTCATCGAGATCTCACCAGAGGTCAAGTCTTCGACGAAATCTCGGCGTCTTTTGCATCCAGAATGGACTTTGTACTTGAAGATTTTGTGCTCCAATCGACCGGTCATCTACACGATGACTGTTGTCAGAAGACGCTGACACAAGCAGTCTGTCTGCCCTGGCCGACTCCAGACGGTGATCGCACGCCATACCGACGCACTGAGAGCAGTCACATGCGCTCACAGCGCCTACAATCCAACCGGAACCCCTCTACTTCCCCCCCTCCCACCCCAACTCCATCGCCCGCTGACTCCGTCATGCGGGCGGCGTGAGAACATGGAGTCCGATTAACTCTGCCCCCGAGAGACTTTTATACCCTGTCGACAATTAGACTGATCACTTCCCTTGTAAATGTACAGGCCTGATGAGAATTGACCGAAAACATGTGTTAGCCTATTGACTTTTACTATCTTGACAGTCTAGGCCCTTTCGGACCAGCCAAATACTATTCATGGACAAGCCATGTCGGTACTCACCATACACTGAGTAAGAGAGGTACCGTGTAACGGTAGCCCATTCCACGCACTTTTAGGCCCCCACCAACGGATTAGCTTGCCTCATAAAACGCAGATATCGTTTAATATTAATGTTCGTATTATATGCAGCATTTTTTAATAAATTCTTCGTTTGGTTTATGTAGCTAGCATAAATAATTTACATTTTGTGTTATTCTTTTTTATTTTTTTAATAATTTCGTTTGATTGCTTTTACACTTACTTTCTTTTATTCAGTAGCACTTACATACGCCGTATTACCAACCCACCTATTTGTCACCACAGGAACGGACCTCTGGGCCAAGTAGCGCGTCCCGACATTTCGCGGATCTACTTGCGAAGGCATACGACGCTGGCCAAGGACATATGCACGTACTCAGAAAAGAATGCACAGTAGATGCTCCTCTGCCACCTTTTTAGCGCATTTGTGCCTGACATGTATTCTGTGACGACAGGTTTCACGCGCGTCGTCAACTGCAATGCTCCACTTGACTGTGGCTCATTTACGTTTTTGGCTGTTTTGTTACAGTTACTACGAACCTTTAAATTGTCCGTCATTCGATCGTCTTCCAAAATGCAATACAATTAAGAGTCTTGCACTTGTGTGAATAATCTGCCTGCAAACCTTCACTGCTTACCTTAATAGACGCATTCCATGAACCGGGGGATTTGCCGGGTCCCAGAAGTCGAATGTGCAGTAATTTTTTCATGACAACGGACATTTTCATCGTTGTTGCCGACGATATCTACCGTGTGATGTATAGCAAGTTATAGTAGGCACGGTGACTAGCGCGTGATCTAGTCTATTGAGAATGAACACTTGCTCTGCATCTACCACGGTCTCTCCTCGTCCGCAACCTGACGTCAAGACAAGGGTAAGAAGATCGGAGATAGGGAAGGAGCAGGTAGATGGCGCATCTGGACCCGCTCCTAGGCGCTGCTCTCCACATATTCTGGTCCACACGAACAATGACCTGGATTTTAACTAATTACAGCACCATAATGGATCAGAGAGACCAGGATGACCGGGCAGCCAAGCTCACGAGCTGGATACCCAGCGGAAGCGCAAGCTCATCTACCCGCGGGGAACCGGGAGTCAGAGAACTGCCAGCACATACCAGGCTGCGAGGGCCATAGTTTGCTAATTCTCACATAACAGATGCTTGCGGATATTTAGGCCCAGATGGGTAACACACATTCCTGAATTTGCCTGGGTCATCGCCCCTCAAGGCTGCATGAATAAACAGACGACGACTGTAAGGCAATACTGATAAAGCATACACACACAATCTCCACATGGATGAGTGTCAAAGACCACTTAAGAAGGGGCCTTGACAGCCCGGCTCTCACTCTACCAAACCGCCATTCAACACAAACACGCACAACAGGGCAGACTTCGTGGAGTGATTTGGAGCGTCCGTCGGCAGCCTTCCAAGCCCCAACTTTCAGCGCACCTTGATAGTCTTAGCCTCGGATCACACATGCAGCAGAGGAGCCACATGGGTACGGAGCCGAGAAGCACACTTTCCCCTTGCGTGGGAGGCGGGAAGGTATGATGGTGTGGTGTAGTCGACGGTTTTCTACCGTACGTTTTCGTGAATGTGCATGTGCCCTGTTAGGCCCATGAGGTAAGTGAATGTCAGAGGTATCTGAGGTGGATGTCGCGAGTGTATGTTGGTGCCCCAGGCACTGGTTCTCCAGTCTCTGTGCGGTGGATTCACAAGTGACCGATCAGGTCGATGTGTGAGGTCTGAAGATCGCCCTTTATGATTTAGAGCGCGATGTCGCTATCTGCCGACTTATATCGATATGCATCCTTCAAAGCATCGGCATACCTGAAGTACATACGCTTCTGAAATTAATATTGCACATCATTGAAAAAAGCCAAATGATAGCGGGCCAAGTACACTATCCTGTGTGACTCCATTTCCTACATATGTGGGTTTGGAGATAACATTGGAATTCTTATCCCATTGTGTTCAAGCGTTAATATATAAGAGATCAAAATCGAAGGTTTGCTATCTATTCCGAAAGGGGAAATCTTCAAAAGAAGTATTGCATGATCAACACGATCAAAAGCCTTAATGAAATCGAAATAGCACGAAACAGTTGTACGCAGACTGAAGATCATGGTCAAAGGACGAGAGGTGGCAGGTGTGGCAAGACCGTTCTTCGGGGAACCCATGCTTAGCAGTACTCAGATGTTTGTTCTCTGTAGAGTGGCACGTCATATTATCTTTGATCAGTGTCACTAAGATTTCCGAAACTGCTGTGATGGTGTTTATTTGACAAAATGTGTCGAATTGTTTAGATCGGGCGTGCTTTATAGTAGATAGAACGTATGATTCCTTCCACAAAGTGCGACGGATTTCACTTTTGAGAGCGAGATTAAATATTTTGCCCAGGAGGGATGGAAAAATCTTGTTCGCATCCGGTTTTAAAACGCTAGCTTGGATACCATCAATTCTAGGGCTCTGAGGCTGACGAACAGGCCAAATCTCAACAGTCACGTCCAAGGAGGTGAAAGTATAGTTTTGAGAACGGCATCGGCCTAAACCTGGATGCTCGGAAGCGGAGCGGTCGAACTTTTAATAAACGTTTTGGGCAAGAGGGCATTGAAACTATCAGCGGTCAACTTGATGTCTGCTATAGGATTCCTAAAAGAGTTTCGGAGAATGGAAGGCTCCGTTTTCCTATGAGCTCGTACTGTTTCAGAAAAAAGTTTCGCGACATTTGCCGAGCATTTTTCGGCAAAGTGTGCCTCTTCGGTTACCCGTTTTTTGGACAGTCTCTTAGCTGCCCAAAAGCATGACAAATCAAGGACAAAATGGGAACGTTGTTTTGCGGATGGAATCTATGAGGGCGTCTACGCAATCTACAGCAAAACGATAAGGAGGAGAAGTTTATTCCTAGCATTATTTGTTTTACTATGGGGGACAAAACGAGTAATAAGGGGATGCGAAACTTCGCACAACTTAGCAGGGCAAACATTCACATTCGAAATTAGAAAGACAACATTCCTGTCGTAGGAATTTCAGATTTGTCGATAATTCGGCCAAAAGGGCTGATTGGAAGTCGAAAAATCGGCTATACTATTAAGACAAAACTTCATTAGCTGAAGTAGGCAAGAAGAGCAGGATTTATTGGTACCAAAAAATTTCGCGACGGCTTTTCAGCTGCGTCCTGTCGCTTCATAAGAGAGATAACGAGTGAGAAGAATACATCAGATTTGAAGTCGTGCAGAAAATCAATGCAGAAACAGCAAGGTCAGGGTTTTGGGCAAAGCTGGCTAATCGATAAAGTTAGCAATACAAACACCGTAGGGGAAGAAAGTGAAAAAGGGGAACGTTAAAGAGCAAAAATGAGAGGAGAGAGGGGGAATCATAGAGCTAGAGGCTACCATGGCAATGTTAGGTTAACCAAGTGTTACAATTGTTTACAATGATCTGGTTTCACTCGTCGTATATAGGCCGCCTCCAGCTAACGCAACGTTCGAGTTGTTCGTGCCTGAACAAGTGCTCGGAAGGAAGTTTTGGGGTCGACGGAGTGACCAGTATCAAGCAGGTGTTTCGTAATGGAGGAACGCGGGATCTTATTTTCTTGTCTTAGGAGCCACTTGGGCAGGTGCTCAATAGACCTGGCTGCCAACTGCCTTTGCGTTCGCCCAATGTACTTGCATCCGCAAGTGCATGTGAATTCATAAACATAATTTGAAGTGGCGTGCATTGGCAGGGCATCCTTTGCTCGTGGAATCGGAAGTGTT
The DNA here is from genome assembly GCA_902702965.1 of Spirometra erinaceieuropaei. NCBI lineage: Eukaryota > Metazoa > Platyhelminthes > Cestoda > Diphyllobothriidea > Diphyllobothriidae > Spirometra > Spirometra erinaceieuropaei. Next base: position 65,069 of record CACRXP010001003.1, read on the forward strand.
TTAGTAGGATTGTATAATACTAGTTCGGCTGCATTGTATGTCCTTTCAATGGCGGAACGTAGCCGTCGTTTTATGGTATTTAAAATATTGTCGCCCTTAAAGGGCAAAGATATAAAGACGGGCTTTTTCGGAGCTAAATGTTCTGTTAATTTTGGCCGTGTAGAGTTGCTGTATTTGTGGATGCATCGTGCGGGATATCCTCGCTTAAGTAGAGCTTCTTTGAGGCGTGCAAATTCTGCATAAAGTGTGTTTGTGTTACTAACTTTATCGATTAGCCAGCTCTGCCCAAAACCCTGACCTTGCTGTTTCTGCATTGATTTTCTGCACGAATTCAAATCTGTTGTATTCTTCTCACTCATTATCTCTCTTATGAAGCGACAGGACGCAGCTGAAGAGCCGTCGCGAAATTTTTTGGCACCAATAATTCCTGCCCTTCTTGCTTACTTCAGCTTCTTACCGGGGACAAAATGCTTCAAAACTTCATTAGCCTCGGGTTCTTGCGCAGAAACAATTATGTTGTGGTCTTAACCCCCTCCCCCCCTCTGGAGTGGATCTAGAGATGACACTAACGAAGGCGTGCAAACCCCACAAAAAATTTTGTGAAGTTGTTTGCTGCTCTGGTAGAAAAATCGACAACCTGACTCCACATACCAACATCCGCAGTCTAGTAAGTCTTCCATTTTTCTGGGACCGGAATGTGGAGACCAGCGGACTTCAAAAAGATTGAATTCACCCGCAACCATTTGATACTTTAAGTGCAAGTCGACTGCGACACGAAATGCCTGTGAGAGGCAAAGATCGAAAGCCTCACTGACATTGGGTGGGCGATAGACACGACTTGCGAGTGAACAGTATCCATTTTTAAAGAAACTTGAAGCCAGCAACTACTTTCTACCGCGAAAAATGTTGGAGGTCCAGCGGCGCAAATGCAAGTTTTGCTTTCATACATGTAGCTTCTCCCATCGTGGCTGTCTTGACGACCATTTCAAATGTAAGCATAACCTAGAAGTGAGGGCTCGGAGTCAGACACGGAAGCTGCTGCCTGTGCCTCTGTTACTAAAACAATATTTAGACAGTGGACGAACACGTGCGACTTAAGTAAGGATCTGACATCTAGCTCGAGGAGTTTAGAGGGAAAGACTGTTTCTTCGATAAGCTGGATTTCTGGAGTATCCGAGTATCTGAAACTGCACACAGATTCGTCTTTGAATAAAGTACTTGCCTTGGTTCGTCAGGGATCACTGGTGGGGGTGTTTATATAAGACAGCTTGTTGTGTTTAAAAGCCTCAAAATTAACAATAGTCGAGTCCCTGTGGAATTAACTATGTCATGATGTGGCGAAACCAAGGATGACGTTGAATAAAACTTACTCAACGTGAACACAGGGGCCATCATATCGGTGCTGGTCGTCGGCAGTTTCAAGTTGTTAAGTCACTTCTGCGTTGATGTGAGGTCTGGGGAAACTGAACAATGCCATTTACGGCAGAATTCTCTAGTTATTCCCTCCCTTGACAAGATGGAGCCGACTTCTGTCAAGAAGAATAAAAAAGGAACTAATATCGGGCATTACGTCTGAGCGAGCATAATCGTTGAGCCACAGTTTTACTGAAACAAATACGCTCCCCCAATAGCAGACAAGTGATTGGGAATTTTACGCAATATGGAATTGTGCCTACGTTTTATCTCCTCCTCAGTTTCGGAGCTTATTGCCACAACAACGGTAAACGCTTGTACAGTAACTCTTTTGGAAGCACTTTTTTATCACCACATATCAACTGATCAAGTACTTCGTCAGATTATGCTCTGTTACGACTAGCAGAGGCGTAATGTTGAGCGACCATAGGGTCAAGGGGTTTAGTATGGACTTATAGGATTTTTAAGTTAACCGTATCTAGAAAGGCTACAAAGACAGCCTGGCACCTATTCTATCTTCAGCCAGAATTATGGCACTCAGAGATGACGTGGAGTCTCCGCGTTTTGGTCTTTTAACAAATGTCTTTCAGGGCATTACAAGACAATAGACAAGATTTCCTTACAGCATAAATATCAAAATGTTGCTTTTTTACAGCAGTACTCACAGAACAGCGAATGCTCCTCTAAATTTAATAAGTAAATAGAAAGAGACGGCCTGGCACGGTTTAATAAGCCAGTGTTCCGCAAAATGCAAGTGATTCATCCTACTGTCTAATTAGGCAGCGAGAAATTATACGCGGAAACAAAAAAGGAATTATTGAGAAGAGTTAACTCGAAAGTACACATTAACTGCCTCGGAATATCGAAGTAAACGCGAGGCTAAACTTGCCTCTGAAGCTGAGCTCCGCGCCTTGATCATGACCGCGGCATTGAGAGAGCCTCGGCCTTAACCTTGACATAGTTGGAAATTCACTGCCTCTTGTCCAACGCATAGCACAAATTTCATAAGGAAAGATCATGTGTCAGGAACTTGCTATGTACAGTGCGAAATTAGACAAGAGCGATCGATGCAAAACACAACGTGTACATGTGACCAACATTGATTTCTGGAGGACGTTCGCCAGTATTCCGCTCCAGCGTCTCCTTTACAAGTTGAGAGTGACGGGCATCAGAGGCAAACTTCTTAAATGGATCGAGGATATTCTCATTGTTCGCTCTCAACCTCCATGTGTGAAGCAAAAGCAATCAAGGCGCATAGCTAAAAGAAGTTGCGTGCCACAGGGCTCAGTGCTCGGACCGACCCTCTTTCTCTTGTTCTTTAAAGATTATGTACAGGAATTGGGCCGGGTTTGTGGTATGTTTGTGGATAATATAAAAATCCGAATGGTTATCCACAATGCAGCCGACGGAAGCAACTTCCAAGAAAATCTTCGTCGATTGAATGAGTGGCTCCCCAGATGCCTCCCGTCCCTTAGCTCAAACAAATGTACCATGTAACCGTTTGGAAATCAAAACCAGGTTCTCAATCTGTGGTTCTACCATCTGATCGCAATGCCACTCCGAGAAGCAGAAACACAGAAAGGTCCCGGAGTTTTAAGTGCAGACAACTAGAGCCTTCCAAGAAATATTGCAAGGTGGCTACGGCCGTAATTGCAATTCTGTACTCCATCAAGCAGGCATCTACAGCTTTTAGTGAAGAGTGCTTCTTCAAAGTCTTCGGCACGTTTGTAAGGCCGCATAAATAATATGCGAATCGGCTCGGTGACCATGGCCGCAGAAGAGTTGTTATCTACTCGAAAGGATGTATGTAGAAAGGAGCCACAAAATAAATAACAGTTTTAGGTGCAATGCCATACGAGGTCCGCCAAAGTGAATCTGATCTTTATCCTCTGAATTATAGGCAGATGCGCGGAGACTTGACACAAACTTTACGCATCGTACTTGGCTAGGACTGCGCCTTCCCGTGTGATAATTTTTTCTAACTTGCCCCTACAACCAACCTCTGGGGCATCCCCCAACCCATGTGTGCGCCAAGGAGGATTGGATGTGAGAAAGTATTTTTTGTCAACCGCGTAGTGGAACCATGGCATAACCTGCCCAATGCGATTGCAGTGTCTTAGTTTGTGGTGATATCCATACATTGGCTTGGCAGATATATGCTACAGCAACAGGACGACTATGTGACTAGTTAACCACAAAAGCCAATGAACTATGTGAATTTAAGTCAAAATTCACTTGACGCTGTAATTTTCTTAGGTTGCTGCTAATTCTTTACATTTTTATGTGATGGATAGGGAATTCAAATGCGTGAGACAATTCCCTCAAGTTCTCTGGGCTGAAGTGAACTGAAAAAATCCTACGTCGTCTTCTTGTCTGATATGTATTTAAAGTCTACGTTCCGATATGAGGAATGTATTTTTATTTTGATGAAGCGCAACATTGGTCTGTTAACCGAACAGCACTTCTACTTAACAGTGAAAATTGAAGGTTCAGTCTGATCAGTGGAAAAACATAACTGTCGCATCAATAATGGCCGATGTGGGCTTTAACTTGTAGAACATAAGAGCGGGCGGGGGCGCCGCAGATGGCATTGTCTAAGTGCACGTTCACGACTTTTATCGTATGTGGGACACGCAGACCACTAGCAACTTGCCTATGGATAACTAGTCTTTCAATTCACCGTTAGACAATTTAGGAGCGACCAGTCGGGGAATCCTCGATCCATTCAACTTGTAAAGGAGACGCTGGTGCGGAATACTGGCGAACATCCTCCGGAAATCAATATAGGCCACATTTTCATGTTGTGTTTTCAGTCGATTGCTCTTGTCCAATTTCTCACTGTATATAACAAGTTCGTTACACATGATCTTCCCCTAAAAAATTATACTATGCATCGGTCAAGAGGTAGCGGATTCCTAAATAATTCATTAGATTCTTTTTGATGGTTTTCTGCATGACTGTGCAGCAGATTGATGACCAACTAACGGATCTGTAGTCCGTCGCAAGCGCACGACTACTGCTCTTGTAAAGCGGTGTAATTTGAGCTGTTTCCCAGTCTGTGAGAGGAATCCCCGTGTTAAATGATTTCTGGCATAAAAGACAACAGTTTGGTCATCTGTCGGTCGAATTCGAAGAGCAACTTTGCTGGCATTTCATCCGGACCGGGCAATATATATTCCTTCAAACTTTTTATTTCCTTGAAAATCGCTTCTTCCCGAAACAAAATATTTTAAATAATCGACTCTCCCATGCACTCATAACTATGTGGGATAAAATTGCTTCCCTTGTGAAAACAGGCTGGAAGAACTTAGAAAAATGTCCGGCTCTGATTTTGCTGTCCGATTCTTCAAAACTTCCATCATGCCAATATGACAGAAATCATATTGCTGTATTGTCTAATCTTTTGAAAGTAGTCGTAGAGACATTTTGGACTATTATCGGCTTGGTGAAGCAAAGTGTCCTCAGTCCTCCTCATCTTAGTAAGATCACGCCCTTCACCTTGTTTTTTGAACTTTGTATTCTGTAGTGGCTGCTTTGTCGTTATATCTCCAAAACTTCCTCCACAGCCCTCCTTTCCCGCTAATCTCCCTTTTCAGATCTCGTGTCAGCCATTGGGGTCAGTTATGTAACCTAGGCTTTGATATAGATTACAAGGAATAGTCATCGAATCCCCTTAACAAGAACTACAAGTGCCGTTGAGATTGCTGTTAGCGGGGATAAAACTGCGTATTATTCGAAATTTTTGCAGTCGGTTTACACAAACGAGGCGAAGCTCCTTTCTGCCTCTATAGAAGAATGGCCGACTCCAGGAATAAGTAAAAGAAATTTATCAGAGGTTATTGTTCGAAGATAATAAGAGGCATTGAACTAATCGAACTCTCCGGGTCCATAAAGATTCCCCCAAGCTTCACAATGAACTTACCAATGAGCTTTCTGTGCCTTTGTCGATGCTCTTCCAAACGCAATTTGAAACCGGAACGCCTCCTATGGACTGGAAGCAGACACATATTTTTTCACTGTGCAAAGGTGGTAGGAGGGCGTCGACGGCAAATTACTGGGCCATAGGCTTGCCGCGCATTCCCTGCAACGTTATGTAGAGGATTCCATGGAGTGAGTTGGTGCAATTCCTGGGAGTTCACGGCCTTCGATCGAGCTGCCAGCAAGGGTCCGGAAAGAAGGTTCCTGTACGACTAACTTGCTGCAATCTCTCTTGAGCTGTACACGAGTTCTCGACGACAGGCATGTGGTCCACATCGTCTTCATTGACTTCCAGAAGGCTTTCAACACTGTGCCACACCATAAAAGGCCATATAAGCTGAAAAGACTAGGGTTTAGAGGCAACTCCATCAAATGGATCCAAAACTTCCTCTTGGGTCGACATCAGGTTTTGGGCATAGGTTAAGGATCCTGCTGCGCTTGAGCGTGACGTTCCCAGGGTCTAGTACTGGAACACATTTTGTTCCTAACATACGTACACTATGATGCAAGAGCTTCTGACTGCGAATTAACAATGTTCTCTGAAGACACTCAAATATGGATAATAATCCGGGGGCCTAACGACGAAGACAGGCTACAGACGAACTGAACTATGTTGGAGGATCGGTCAGATCTCTGGCTCCTGCGGTTCAACGTCGAAAAGTGTACTATACTTCGTCTAGGCAACCCAGCCATATCCACCAGCAAAAGTAACTGCTTTCTTAACGGGGGAGCTTTAAGAGACATGGAAGCCCAAAAAGACCTTATCGTTCTGACGAAGAACCCCGTACAATCATCCGCTCGTTCCTCGAAAGTCGTTAAAAGCACAAAATACGTGTTTCACGCCACCAGCATGCATTTATGAATTTTGACAAAGACGCCTTCTGCAAAATCTTTGGTACGCTCTTGAGACCACATTTGAAATACGGCATACAAGCCAGGAGAGCATGGGTGGTTTAAAATCAAAATAGTTTTGAAAGCGTTCAAATAAGAGCCACTAAAATAGTTAGGGATCAGAACTCCCTCCTCATTCAACCCGCCTAGCAAATCTGAACCTCTTTCCTTCGAGTTATGGAAGACTATGCGGCGGCTTCTTACAAGCATTTCGCATTGTGAAGAGCTTGCATTGGGCTTTAGACTTTGACGACTTCTTTGAATTTGCCACCACCGCCAATCCCTGAGGTCACTCATTAAAACTACACATTCGGCAGGCAAGACTGAATGTGGGGAAGTTCTCATTCTCATAGTGGTCAAATAATGAAACGCCCTCTCAGTGGAAGTTGTGATTTCACCATCAGTGGAAGGCATTAAAAGAAATCTTGGTAGATATACAATAATAATAAAGCTAATAATAATAGCTCCTAATGTAAATTTGCCGTTCCTAAGTGTGGAAGTGTCATGAGAGATCGAGGTTAAATCTTGAAATTCACGTCCATTTTTCGCACTTTTATGGGGTCGGTTTCAATTGTATGTATGTATGTATGCATGCATGCATGCATGCATGCATGTATATATGTATGTATGTATGTGGCCTTTATGGCACTCTCACCACAGTGTGGGATCCGAGCCAGGCGTTGGCGGCACGCCCAGGTGCGGCTTCGGCCGTGCCAGCCTCCAAATCTCTGTTGTGTTGGTTGAAATCCTGGTTATTGTTGTGTGGACCAGGGGGTGTGGTGGAACGCCAAGGTGAGGATCCGTCCGAGCCATCCACCTGCGGCCTCCCTCGTCTCCGGTCTTCTTGACTCTGTCTTGACACCGGGCCCAGGCGGGGGAGGAGGAGAGAGTGTAGGTAGATGCAACGCAAGTCTACTGGCACTATAAACCCCTGCGCAAGTCACCGTCCCTGCTCCCACCGCTGCTGCAGCTGTGGGGCACACGGTGGACATCGTCGAAATCGACGGTCGAACTGTCATGTATGTATGTGTGTATGATGGTAAGGAGCGCTCAACGATCGTTCTTACGGAACTCACTCGTTCCCTTGTGCCTTACGGGCTCTCTCTCGAGCCCAACCAGCAGCCGCACAGCGGCGCATGATACAGACGTGGACTTCTAACTAACAGATCGCGAGTTCGATCCTCGGGCGTTCCACACTTCGGGGTTGTGTATGACTGGCTAACGACGTCTAATAAGCCAGAAATGGTCATTCCAGTCTCCCTTGTCTTTGTCGGTAATAACATATCGCCTGTATGTATGTATGTATGTATGTATGTATGTATGTATGTGGGGTATAGGGGTGTCAGCGGTGGGTCCACGTGATGGTCGTAGTGGTCGCTCACCTGCTTGCAGGTGAGACTACGCCTAGCGTCCATTTGCTGGCACCTAACTCTCACATGTGGCTCCACGTAGCTGGGCTCTGCTCAGCGGCCACACCCCGGGCAACCGTCTCGACCGGCGGGCTAAACCAGGTGAGGGTATCCGTGCGTGCACCTGCACGCGCGGTACTGTGGTCTACGCTGGCCGGATGGATCTTCGCGTCGACATCGTCGAGACGAGGCTCTGCCTGGACCATCGTAGGCGGCCACTAGGTAAGTTTCCCCTCAGGTAAGTGCGCTTGCTTTGTTTCTTCCTTTTGTTTGTTGAAGTTCCGCGTCGTACGCTGCGCTTGCTGCCTGCCCTTTATATGCTAGTCTGTCTGTTAATAGCTAAACGACACCCTCGATGCCTG
>CACRXP010001003.1:73162-83648 GCA_902702965.1 Spirometra erinaceieuropaei
AGCACGAAGCTGAAGATGTACAAGGCCGTCATCCTGCCGACGTTACTGTACGGAGCAGAGACATGGACGGTGTACACGAGACAGGCACGCCGACTGAACCACTTCCACCTCAGTTGTCTCCGTCGCATCCTGAGGCTGAACTAGCAGGATCGAATCCCCGACACGGAAGTACTGGAACGAACGGGAATCCTCAGCATCTACGCCATACTGAAACAAATGCAGCTGCGCTGGAGCGGCCACCTGGTGCGCATGGACGACGAGCGACTACCCAAACGACTCTTCTACGGAGACGTCGCGACGGGTTCTCGTCGTCAAGGAGGCCAAATTCGCCGTTTCAAAGATACTCTGAAGTCCTCCCTGAAGCGCCTGCAAATCAACCCGACCAACTGGGAAGAGCTCGCTCGCGATCGTCCGGCATGGAGGAGAACAGTGAAGACGGGCGCTGCTATCTATGAAGCCAACCGAATCGCCGCCGCCAAAGCGAAACGCGAAGCCCGCAAATCACAATTTCGCCCAGTCCGCAACGCCGCCGCACAACCGCTCCCAACGTGTCCTCGATGTCAACGGACATTCCGGGCACGAATCGGACTTGTTGGACATCTCCGAACCAACTGCACCTCTTGAACTGCTCCAGCCATCGTCCCCCCGCCCGCCTCTTCCTCGTCCTCTCTTCCGCCGACTAACTCTGACACTCCTTCTGCACCACCAATTCCATCCTCCTCGTCCTCGTCGTCGTCCTCCCTCTCCACTGCCCCTGCGGCGGCCGTTCAGACTGCTGTCTCACACATCACCAACACCAACACACCAACCAACATCACCTCTCCCATCTCTCCCGATTCCAGTGATGAGGATCAGGACTACACCTGCCCTCACTGTGACCGCACCTTCACATCACACATCGGCCTGGTCGGTCAATTGCGAATCCATCGCACAGAGACTGGCGAACCAGTGCCTGGAGCACCAACCTACACCCACCGCACTCGCCTCCACTGCCCACAATGCCCTCGCACCTTCACTCATCGCATGGGTCTATTCGGCCACATGCGCATCCACCAGAGCGGAATTGACCGCAGCCTTGACACATCCACCCCGCCGAGCCCCACTCCCAAACCACCACCTTGTGCACCCACTAACCACTCCCCAGCCGACATCGACGCCACCGACCTTACCACCCCTCACTCCTCCCCTTCCTCCTCCTCTTCCTCCATCACTGCCACAACGACGGCCGCTTCGGCGTCTGTCGCCCACGACCTCACCACAGCCGAACCTTACACAACAACAGGCACAACCCCTGCAACCTCCATCATCAGACGTGAGGGCCAGGGCTACATCTGCCCTCACTGCGATCGCACCTTCACTTCACGCATCGGCCTGGTCGGTCACTTGCGAATCCATCGCACAGAGACTGGCGAACCAGTGCCTGGAGCACCAACCTACACCCACCGCACTCGCCTCCACTGCCCACACTGCCCTCGCACCTTCAGGCATCGCATGGGTCTATTCGGCCACATGCGCATCCACGACGACCTGCGGTAGACAACCGCCGGTCACACCACACATTCCCTCACTCCCTACCTCCTAACACCATCACCCCACCAGACATCAACACTCACACACCTCATGCACTCAACTGCCGCCTCCCACGCAAGTGGGAAGTGTGCATCTCGACTCGGTCCCCATGCGGTTTCGGCTGCACGGGTGACTCGTGTCCGAGACCATCCCGACACGTCGAGTGTCGTGGATAGGAAGGTTGCTGATTGAGGCCCGCTCTCGGTTCACGCAGTTCGTCACGTTGTGTGTGTGTGTGTTGTGTGGAGTGGCGGATTGGTGGGCTGGGGACGGGCTGCAACAGCACCTTCCACGGCACTCTCACGCAAGTGAGAGACACGCCGTTCAACCCCCGTTGTGTGAAATCCTGGTGTTTGTGTGTATGGGGGGCCAGGTCGTGCTGTGGCGCGCGCAGGCATGGTCAGTCGACCATGTCAGCCACCGCGCCCATTCCCCACTCCAGTCTACTGACCGGCTCGGACAGCGGCTAGGGTGTTCGAATGGGAAGGGAGAGTGAGGTCGACGACTCAGCGCACTTTCTCCTCACTATAAACAATCTGACGCGCTTGAAGCTATCACGTTGCGCTAAAAGCCGTGGCTTGGAAGGTTGCCAACTGACGGGGTACCTTGGACCTCCTCCTTCACGGGAGGCGGTCTGAGAGTCAGGCTGCAATGGCTCCTTTTTAATGTGGCCTTTATGGCACTCTCACCACAGTGTGGGATCCGAGCCAGGCGTTGGCGGCACGCCCAGGTGCGGCTTCGGCCGTGCCAGCCTCCAAATCTCTGTTGTGTTGGTTGAAATCCTGGTTATTGTTGTGTGGACCAGGGGGTGTGGTGGAACGCCAAGGTGAGGATCCGTCCGAGCCATCCACCTGCGGCCTCCCTCGTCTCCGGTCTTCTTGACTCTGTCTTGACACCGGGCCCAGGCGGGGGAGGAGGAGAGAGTGTAGGTAGATGCAACGCAAGTCTACTGGCACTATAAACCCCTGCGCAAGTCACCGTCCCTGCTCCCACCGCTGCTGCAGCTGTGGGGCACACGGTGGACATCGTCGAAATCGACGGTCGAACTGTTGTGTATGTATGTATCTACGTATGCATGTGTGTATGTATTTGAAGGGTTAGGGGAAGAGACCTTGATGACCCTATTTAGGCAGAATGCTTTCGCAGATTCGCACCCAAAATAACGTTGCAGACATTTACAATGTGATCGGATCATAGTACGATCGTAATGATATGGAAGCGAATCTGTTCATTGTAAGTCAGTACGGAAAGTTTGTGTAGGACAAAGTGTTTTACAGAGCTGGCTGTTAGTAGTCGTGTTATAAAAGCCGGTTTCTGTCGAAAATCAAGCGTGAAAGCTTTCTTTTAAACGTGCGAATCGTATTCCATAGTCGGATAACCCGCTGGCTGAATAGAAACTTCCTACGGTCTAACCGTGTGCGTTCACTCTTGACTTCGTAAGTATGACAGCGTAATTGGTTAGTACGGGGAAACTCAAAAAGTTCTCCGTTCTTATTGAGAAACCTTGGCCACGGACAATCCGGGCTTTCCAGAGGAGACTGCAATTTAGCTGCCTATAAGAGAGAGGAAATAAAGTAAGCACATTCAGCCGCTCCTGATAAGACAAATGCTTTACACCGTCGACCACCTTCCTTTTTCTCTGTGTTGCACCTGTTCAAGTGAGTCAATATCCTTCCTCATACATAATGAAGCTGCTGGCATTCCATACTCCAGAGGGGTCTGAAAAAGACACCAAAAAGTCCTTCGAAGAGTTCTGGAGGGAACATTTTAAATGCACGTCTAATCCAGTGTAAAGTACTAGGTGCCTTCTTGACCATCTTTCTACAGTGTTCTGATGGCATTAGATTTGTGGTCGTCCATACACCCAGATCTCTGAGTCTTTCAACATTTTCTAACGCCGTCCCGTTAACATAGTACTGGTGCTGGGAAGAGGCACGCCGGCCGGTGTTCAAGTGCAAGACCAAGCATTTGGACACGTTAAACTTCAAAAGCCATCTGATTGACCAAACACACAGTTTGTCTATGTTTGACTGCAACTTCTTTGCGCCATCATCGCACTTGACTTCCATCCATATTTTCATGTCGTCCGCGAACATGAGGGCGTCGGCCCACATGGCCTGTCTGTTCTCTACACCCAACTTCACGTTGCGAACAGGGTATTCAATGGCCCAGGCCCATTCCTCTCAATAATCTGAACTGGAATGAACGGAACATACAGAAAAGTGGGTCTAGCTAAAGATACGCCTGGTGGATTATATCGGCTCCCTGTTTTCAGACATATACACAAGAAAACTAAGAAGGGAATGAATCGGTGTTCGCTTTGTTTGTTTTTAAAATGAACTGAGGTAAGACCACTAGGCCATAAGTGACCTTCGGCATAACTTCTGCAGTGCAGCTGAGCCAATAACATATTGTTGCCTGTCGAAAAGAGCACAAACTATCAGCATTGTATTTTGTTTGTTTAGTGCAAGTCAGAAAAGAAACAAAAGGGAGTTTCTGATTTATTTTTGTTTTTGAGACATTTCGCCCATTTGCTGGCAAGGAAATGGTTTTTGCAAGGGACATTTTTTCTGGGCAACAGACTCAGCAAACATTTGTAGATTTTGCTTAAAACTCCATTTCTGGATTAAGCTTTTTGGCACTGAGGACGACTGTAAAAAGACGCTTTATTAATCGGACATCTGTGGAATGACAAATATTTTGCGTCCTAGCGTTTGAAACTGAATTCACTTGTAAGAACCGGAAAGGCAAGTTTGTTTAAAAGAGAGAAAAAACGGGCGAGCGGGAAAGAAGGAGGCGGGAGGTTTCGTGGCGTGTTTTGAGTGCGTCTTACCTCTGGTATTTCAGGTGAGGACAGCGAACGTCCGCAAGGAAACACCCAGGACCCCGTGGATATCGTACCGCCGAAATCACCTCCCTGATCAGCGAGTGTTTCCGCTTCCCTCTTTTACCTCTTGAGACATTCCACGTTTTCACCTCCCTTGTCCTCTCGTTTTCGTACTGCTCCCCTTTTCCCAATATATCGTTTACCTGTTACATCTTTTTCGACTGTTCGGATTACGTCTGTGCATTGAGACCTTGTCTGATCGCCTGATGACGAAATCTAAGCCCAACCGTTCAGGAAAGGTGAAGACGGCCCCATCCCCATCTCCTTCTATCGAGCGAGTCGACGTAAGCCAGGAACCAGCCTCCTCACTGAAGCCCCAGGACGGTCCGCCTACTACAGTGGTGACAGCGCAACGACCGTGCCCACAACCCCTGAACATGTCTGGCAACGAAATAAACACAATGCGCACCGTCGACATACCGCATTACGATGGTACCGAGTCTTTTACAGTTTGGCTCAGACGCGCAAAATTCTATTTGCGGGAGAACTCAGAGGCCGACCGGCCCTGGACATTACTCAAGGCCCTCGCGCCTAAACAGTTGGATAAAGCGCTCGACGCTGGTCTCGACGCCGACCTAGCCTTTGACACACTTTGCCAACGCCTGGCCAACCTGTTCAGCCATACGTACTCCTTCGGTGACGCAATGGAACAGTTACAACAACCGAGATTGAACCAAGATGAAAGCCTTACTCAGCTGGTGGAGGATCTAGAACGCCTGACGACTGTGGCGTTCCCCTCTTTGGGCTCCGAAGATAAAGACAACACAGTACTTTATTATTTCATTAAAGCACTGCCGGCATCCGACCTTTCACGCTCGCTATTGTTGCAGCCGCCGGACAGTTTACAACAGGCCGTCACCAGGGCCGAACGCTACCTGCGATTGTGCCCTTCAACCTCCCGTCCCCTTCCCCCTGAAGACGCACACGCTCGAGATGCCCAATCTACGTCCGCGGGACGAAGTACCTTCTATCCCCCACGACGTTTCAGAGGCCAAACACGGCCACCCTTCAATCATCGAGGACAACCGTTCCGCCGGCCAGGTGGACAAATGTTTCACAACAACCATATCTGTACGTGTCAGAGGACAACGGGTACGGTCTCTATTTCTTCTTGCACCAGCTCAACTTTATCAGTTACCCCTTTTTATGCCACAGTAACCGTAGCTGGTCAGACTGTACGAGCGTTGATTGATACGGGAGCGACGGTATCCCTAGTTGACCCGCGGGTCTTACAACCAGGTATCCACCGCCAGCGTAAGGACATTCCCCACCCAGGGAGATTGACCACGGCCGACGGATCACGCTTATTACACCACGGGACCGTGCCGCTCACCTTGACGCTCCCTATTTCACAGCTGAACATAGCTTTATCATAACACCCCACCTTACGTGGGACATACTCCTCGGGACTGATTTCCTCGCGCGTTACGGAATAGGCGAGTTGAATTCCGACATACCGACGCGGAGGGCCCGTCTGAGCCCCAGGTCGTAGGCGAAACGGCTGCCTGTGCCGCAATCCAAGCGGCAGTTCAAATTCCCCCGACGTCCATTGACGATATATTACCCACGACAGACCGGGCCGATATAGAGACGGAGACACTCAAACGGATGTTACTTGGGTTTCACGATGTCTTTGCGTGGGACGAGTACACTCTGGGCAGAACCAGTTGTATACGACATGCTATTGAAACCGGCACAGCGAAACCTATATGGCAGCCGCCACGGCGCATCCCAGCCCATTTGCAGAAGGAGGTTGACACGCTATTAGATAGTATGTTGGCGACGGGGGTGATTAAACCCTCCCGTTCGCCTTGGGCATCGCCAGTAACTTTAGTTCCAAAGAAGGACGGCAAAATACGTTTCTGTATCGACTACAGACGCTTGAACGCAATAACCACACGAGATTCGTTCCCTCTACCACGTATCGAGTGTACTCTTGATGCCTTAGCTGGGTCCCGATGGTTCTCCACTTTGGACCTAAAGTCCGGCTATTGGCAAGTGGAAGTAGGACCGGCAGACCGCCAAAAAACGGCGTTCATCCTACCACAAGGATTGTACGAATTCGAAACGATGCCTTTCGGCCTCTGTAACGCGGCTGCCACATTCCAACGGCTGATGCAGGTAGTGTTGTCACACCTCTATCCGCGCCAGTGCCTCATCTATCTTGACGACGTTATTGTCTTCGGCAAAACTATCGCACAACATAACGATAATCTACGCGCCGTGCTCCTAGCGTTACGCGAGGCAGGCCTTACGCTTAATCCACAGAAGTGTCAATTCCTGCGAGAGAAGGTTAATTACCTAGGACACGAAGTCAGCCCGTCGGGTATCAAAGTCTCAGCCGAAAAGGCGGGAGCTATTCTCACTTGGCCGACGCCAAACTCCACCACGGAAGTCAGAAGTTTTATCGGGTTGGCGTCCTATTACAGACGGTTTATCCGCGATTTTGCAGGTATCGCGCGTCCGTTACACCGACTTACAGAGAAAGGCCGCGAATTTCGTTGGACGGACGAATGCCAGGCCGCGTTTGATGAGCTGAGAACCCGCCTGTCGAGAGCACCGATACTTATGCTCCCCAATACCACCGAGACGGCGCCACCCTTCGTACTGGACACGGACGCTAGTGCCTTCGCCATGGGAGGCGTACATTCGCAAACCGACGATAACGGCCTAGAACGCGTTATCTGTTTCGCTAGTAAAACACTTACCAAGCCACAACGAAATTACTGCACATATCGACGGGAATTGTTGGCCATAGTCACCTTCGTCAAACAATTTCGGTCATATCTGCTAGGAAAGCCGTTCGTCATACGCTCCGATCATAAAGCTCTGCAATGGCTACAAAACACGAAGGACGCAGAAGGTCAACTTGCTCGCTGGCAGGAAATGTTACAGGAATATCATTTCACTTGTACATACCGTCCCGGGAAACAACACGGCAACGCCGACGCCTTGTCTCGACGGCCAACAACGCCAGCCACACACGATGAAGACCGCGCGATAGGCGAAATAAACGCCATTTACGCCAGCGAACCAGCTAGACACCATTGGGCAATAGCCCAGAGCACAGACCCGGATACCGCAGTAGTTTACGACCACCTGTTAAACCGGCGACACCGTCCTACGGACGATGAATTGCGGGGGTCGTCAGAAGAAGCACATATACTGCGGAGCCAATGGCCACGGCTGCATATCGACGAAGATATCCTTCTCATTAAGGACGAGAGCACAAAAGCCGACAGAGTAGTAGTACCAGGCAGCCTCGTACACGTGGTCCTCACGGATCTTCACAACGAGTTAGGCCACGTCGGGCAAGCCAAGACAGAAGCAGCCACTCGGAAACGATTTTGGTGGCCCCACCTACGAGAACACGTCGCCACCTTCTGCAATACATGCACCACGTGCGCTAAGTTCAAAGCACCTAGACAACTCCCACGTGCACCGTTGCAACCCATGCACACTAGCTTTCCGTTCCAGCGGCTGGGCCTGGACATCATCGGCCCCCTCCCCTTTACGACAACCGGTCATCGTTTCATACTGGTGATGGTGGTTTATTTCACCAAATGGGCAGAGGCTGTGCCGCTATTACGCCAAGACGCAGTGTCGCTCACCAACACAATCTTTAACAACTGGATTTGCCGGTTCGGTGTTCCGTTGTCGATACATTCCGACTGCGGGGCTAACTTCGATAGCAAACTGCTGCAAGAGGTCTGTGACCTCCTCGATATATACAAGACCCGCACCACCCCAGCACATCCCGAAGGCAACGGATGGGTGGAACGAACCAACCGTACCCTGAATCAACTGTTGAAGGCGTTCGCGGAAGACCATCATCCCCACGACTGGGATAAACGACTACCGTGTGCCATGATGGCGTACCGTGCTAACACACACACGTCAACGGGCTACCCACCTTTCTTTATGCTAACAGGACGCCAATTTCGCCTTCCCGCAGATTCACGGTTCCCACAACCCGCCGCCAACGAATACGCACCAGATAGCTACGTATGGCAGCTGCAGGATTTGCTACGCTCCACTTACACCCTCGCACGTAACCACGTAGGAGCGGCCGCCGAACGACAGAAAACATACTTTGACCGTCAGGTCCACGGCAACCCCTACCAATTAGGCGATCTGGTTTGGCGTTTCCAACCGGTACCGCCCTTAGAAACGGCGGCAAAGTTCTTTCACCCGTGAAAAGGACCATTCGTTGTTGTCGACGTCATACACCCCACCACGTATGTATTGCGTGACGCTTCACGCCCCGATTGACCCACCTTCACCACCCATTTCGACAAGCTAAAACCTTACAGAGGACGGCTACCCACCGCCACCGCGGACGTAACCCCCATCATTCCCCCACATTTAGTGCCCACCCAAGTGGTTGAAGAAACAGTGGACATGACCCAACCAGACAGCCCTGCGGACAGGGCTCCATCTGAGGAGGGGGGTATGTAAGAACCGGAAAGGCAAGTTTGTTTAAAAGAGAGAAAAAACGGGCGAGCGGGAAAGAAGGAGGCGGGAGGTTTCGTGGCGTGTTTTGAGTGCGTCTTACCTCTGGTATTTCAGGTGAGGACAGCGAACGTCCGCAAGGAAACACCCAGGACCCCGTGGATATCGTACCGCCGAAATCACCTCCCTGATCAGCGAGTGTTTCCGCTTCCCTCTTTTACCTCTTGAGACATTCCACGTTTTCACCTCCCTTGTCCTCTCGTTTTCGTACTGCTCCCCTTTTCCCAATATATCGTTTACCTGTTACATCTTTTTCGACTGTTCGGATTACGTCTGTGCATTGAGACCTTGTCTGATCGCCTGATGACGAAATCTAAGCCCAACCGTTCAGGAAAGGTGAAGACGGCCCCATCCCCATCTCCTTCTATCGAGCGAGTCGACGTAAGCCAGGAACCAGCCTCCTCACTGAAGCCCCAGGACGGTCCGCCTACTACACTCTCCCATGAGGCTCCAACGAAATACAATTAGTGTCCGGCATTGTCCCTAACTTCTTACCCCACGGTCTCTAAGATACTTAATTCACCCGCAGGCTATATAACTAAAAGTATCCTCAGACTGAACGCTAAAACTATTTTAATTGTTTTCGAACTCAGAAAGCCTGATTGTTTTACTGAACGCGAAGTCAGCCCACTATTTTTAAATTTCTGAGGGAGTAGTTTTGCGGAGCCAGAATATTTCCACAAAATCCAACTACTTATGGTAAGTAAACACAAAAAACGGAAATAAATCATTGCAACAAAAATGATTCTACCTTACAATTCATGTAATATGTAGAAGAATAAGAAAAGAGACAGTCCTGCAGTAGATATTGTTCCTTAATATTAACATATTAATATGTTCAATAAGCTGTTGAACTTCTTTCGAAGAGCCTTAGGTGTAAAATTATGCCATGACCGGTACTGAACGGTCCTATCTGCGGTCGCCTGTGGAGCGATAAGCATAGGTATGAACGTCGGTCTAAAAATTAGCAAATGAGTGCTGACAAGGACAATAAGTGTGCCATAAAGTTCGAAATTGGTATTCTATGGGCGACATTACGTATTTTTTGAACTGATGATAATATAGAGATCAGGCGGGACAACTGTCTTAAAGTCCGCCCAGACGGCTTCGTCGCTAGTCCCATGCGTATTGGTTCTTTCGTCCGATAGTACGTAAATTCGACAAGGGGAATATTCCCATTGTTTGCATATGTCAAATCGGCAAACAATTTATCAAGACGTGTACAATCAATAGTTCCTACATCTGCAGTCCTCATCTGTCGAGATGTTCACTAGCATTTACTGTTGTGATTCGGAGTTGGTTGAATTGGGAGGATTATAGTTTTCCCTCAGTGCCAGTGTGTGAAGAATCGTTCCCTTCACCAGTGGCAGCTTTCAGTCCTATCGTACCCTAATCGCGACGGTAGACACCAGTGAGCTTGACAGGTAGGAACTGCAGGTGTCGGAAGCATTGATTGTATATGTCTTAATTGCTTATCGAATTGGCATTCTCCTTGTTGGATTTACGTACTACCGAACG
>CACRXP010001003.1:86171-99983 GCA_902702965.1 Spirometra erinaceieuropaei
AGGGACCTGGTCCAACAGCTCGTTGAGATGTAAGTAAGAGTTTGGCAACTTTGGTGAGACATGTCCCAAGAACAATTTCTACAGCCTGAATCAACTTTTTTACATTGGCATATTAAATTCCCTGAGCAACGTCTTTTGATTCAACATCTTTCCAACCCACCTGCGCAAATTACATCCCTTATTCGAGTAGTAGGCATAATTTCAACTGATCTCATATCCTTATTTAAATACCATTATGCGTTCCAGAAAACGACACACCAGATTCATTTTACATGCCCATTTCCCTAAAATATAATTGGCTATTATATTTTAAGTACCTAGTACTTCAAACTTCAGAGAATTCAGCCATTCACCCATTGATTGGATCACGAGCTGCGCCGTCGCGCACTGGTACTCAGACTTTTCTTCAGGTCTCTATGAAGAAACGTCCTGGCTCCTGTAAAAACTAGAATATCCCCTAATAACCCCAGTATCCCTTGAGGGCGAAATCAGCAGATCTGCATACTAAACCGCCGACTTAATCGCAAGAACTGTTCCAAAATTCATAGACATTTTGGCAAATTTTGAATAATTCATATTGACCCGACTGTGAAAACTCGGTGCCTCGGTGGGATTCGAACCCACGCAGTAAGGGGAAGGCCTTAGTACAGCCAACACTTGACCCAAATGTGATTAAACTCGCGTCGTCCGGCGGGGCCTCGTAGCTCAGGTGGTTAGAGTGTTGGCTGTATTAAAACCTTCCCCTTAATGCGTGTGTTCGAATCCCACCGAGGCGCCAAGTTTTTCACAGTTGGGTCAATATGAATTATTCAAAATCTGCCAAAATATCTATGAATTACGTGAGCCTAGTAGTCATCTGGTGGATTCTAGGTGAATTACTTAGGAAATCCGGCTTGGGCAGTCAACTTTCTGTATCACATTTGGTGGATTCCAGACGTTACAGTAGGCTGGGCGGGTAACTTGACCAAAACGGGATTAAACTCGCGTCATCCGGTGGGGCCTCTTAGCTCGGCTGGTTAGAATGTTGGCTGTAATAAAGCCTTCCCCTTACTGTGTGGGTTCGAATCCCACCGAGGCGTCGAGTTGTTCACAGTTGGCTCAATATGAATTGTTCCAAAATTGTCACAAGTGTCCACTTTGTTAAAGTCACAACATAATTCTCAATTGGTAGTTTTCAAGGCAACGTTACCTGTGACAATTGGGATGGATGCGTGAGTCCATGCATCCTAAGAACCCAGTACTGGGCGGTCAGAAATCTGGCGTCGTTTACCGGATAGAATGCAGTTGTTGGGGAAACCGGTAAGCACATCAACATGAGATTTTATAAACACAGGCTGGCTGTGGGACGGAAAGGCAAACTTTCACTGCTGGATGCCCACTCGTCCTCCGGGGGGGGGGGGACATAGCCTTGCCTTCTACCTCGGGGTCGTGGGTAAATTAGACGGCCGGATTCCACTTTTTTGCAGGAAGCATGGTGTTTGACCGATGACTCAATCATCAGGCACGTAGACCGGCCGAATGCAAAGGGGAACAATTCATGATACAGTGTAAAGCCATCCTCAGCCAACGTGCGTCAGATGTGCAGTGAGCTTGTGACCGTGTACTTGGCACGGCGCAGTCGTCGATCCCTTTGCTAGCTGAATTCTGACTCCACGTGTGACTCATTCTTTCGGCTAGACCGCAATGCGGCGCCGATTTATATTTTGTTTTCCTCTGATTGGTCATAGCCGGGCGTTGGACTTCTACCGAACAGGTCGCGAGTTCGAGTCCCAGGTGTTCAGCATCTCGGGGTTGGGTATGACTGGCTGGCGACGGCTAATAAGCCAGAAATGGCCATTCCAGTCTCCCTTGTGTTTGTCGGTAATGCCATTCTGCCTATATCATGCGCCGCTGTGCGACTTCTGGTTGGGCTCGAGAGAGAGCCCCAAGGCACAACAGAGCGAGTGAGTTCTGTGAAAACGATCGGCGAGCGTCTCTCTACTATTGTTTATTTCCGATCGCAATCGGCAAGACTACGAGCCAGTGGCTCATTGGTTGGAGGCGTTGGGCTTCTAACCAACAGGTGTTGAACACCTGGGGCTCGAACTCGCGACCTTTTAGTTAGAAGCCCAGCGCCTCTAACCACTGAGCCACAGGCTCGTTGTCAGAACGAGTGAGTTCCGTATGAATGATCGGTTAGCGCCCATCCACCGTTGTATATTTCCGATCGAAACCGACAGGACAAGGAGCTCGTGGCTCTGTGGTTAGAGGCGTTGGACTTCTAAACCAACAGGTTGCGAGTTGAAGCCCCAGGTCTTCCACACCTTGGGGTCGGGTATGACTGACTGACGACGACTAATAAGTCGGAAATGGCCATCCCAGTTTCCCTTGTATTTGTCGCTTATACAATTCTGCATATATACTTATGGATATAAGCGAAAATGCTGACCCCAGGTGTTGAGATGGAAGAAGAAGAAGGTAAGGCTATATCTGGGGAAAGGAAAGCCAGGAGTAAGTATGCATATTAGTCAATTAACGATAATTCTGTCCATGGGAAAGTAGGCTCAGGGGCTGAGGATGCGTATTGCCTACATGCGTATGCCACGACATGTTGCTGGTTGTACTCTACCGATGCGCATTCCTTATGTCGCAGATTATGAGCGTTAGTTGACATGAGGATAAAAAAAAAGTCACGCACACATCCAAGTGCGTAAATAGACAAGCAAGCAGACACACAAGCGGCAGTTTTGCAGTTTAATGGCAGGCAGGGTGAGCAGCCCTCTCAAGATCTGACTTTGTTCAGCATGAAATATTCGAAGTTGTCGTTTTTTTAATTTTCTCCGAAATTATCTACAACGTTGGAGGAGATCAGTTTATTCGAGGTCTATAGGCCCAGACCGAGAACTTTATGCATGAATATTTGGACCAAAGTCCATCAGCCACAGCGGGTAACCACGTAATATTCATCAACTGTCGACAGACAGCTAGTAGTATACTGTAGGGTAAGTTGATACCATACTAACAGCACAGGTACTAGCCAAAAGCCCATACACGCGTGTTTCTCGGTGAAACACACATGTATGAGCTTGTGGCTAGTACCTGTGCTGTAAGTATGGTATCACCTTATCATAATCGAAATTACGCCCCCAAGTGGTTATGTTGGGGACGAGGAGAACCCTTCAACTCGTGCAGGCATTTGACGAACTGGCAGTGAGATATGATGTCGCAAACGCTGGTAGTGGAGAAGGAGGATATCGCGAGAAGCTGCCTAGAGGCAGCTGCTGGCCGTTGTACGCAGAGGCGACACTTGGCAAAGTGGAGTAGCACTACTGAGTGAATGCTCAGCCCAGAGGTCAGCGCCCTTTCTAGCCCGAACTTACGTGTTGTTTATTTTTCACCATTGTTCGAGACCACTAGCGCATTTATTTCGCGGACACTGAAGTAAGTCACGTAGACACGGATTTACGTGCTGATCCCGGGATGGGAAATGTTTCCAAAGAAGGCTGCCTTATAAGGCCGCGAC
Source organism: Spirometra erinaceieuropaei (assembly GCA_902702965.1). NCBI lineage: Eukaryota > Metazoa > Platyhelminthes > Cestoda > Diphyllobothriidea > Diphyllobothriidae > Spirometra > Spirometra erinaceieuropaei. The sequence goes on from CACRXP010001003.1 coordinate 89,674, forward strand.
CGAAACTGCGCCCAGTCCACCCAATCCGCTCCCTCCGTACAAGAGTCCCAGTTTTTGGACGTCCCCTACTTTTGTCCTTTAACACACAAAAGGAGGGTCTTATAAGTTCTGGGAGCATTCCTGCCCTAACTATTTCTATTACATATATAACTGTTTCACACAAATGATAAGTGATACAGAATGGTCTTTTTGAGTGATGAAGCGAATATTTCGTGGTAAAATGGATGTAACGGGGAGGACCTTCACAGTCAACAGTCCGCCTGCAATACTTCTCATAAAGCTGCGTGTTCCACCTTAATGACGCGTGCTTCTCCGGTTGGCATATTTGGAAAAGACATGGGCTTATCGACTGTTTGTAGCCTCTCAAGATGGCACTCTGCTGTTGGAATGGTTGAAGGAGCCTGTCTTGATCGCTTTTCATCCACAGCGGGTAGCCTACTGCACTCGGTTACTAGAGCTTTGATTGAAAATGACATTCTCGTGGTTGCATCTGGGTAGGCCGGTTTGTCGTCTGTAAGGACAAAAGAGAAGAGGGAAATTTATTCCGAGTACATTAGTCGGTCAAGAAATAAAATTCAAACTCGAACGGCCATGCCTGGCTTATTTGTTGTCGGGGCTAGGTACCCTCCCGGCTTTGTGCCAAATTCCAGAATGAGTGCCTATTCCCGTGTTCTTATCCTGAAGCTAACATTAACCAAAATCCTAACATTAACTCGCATCCCCGGGAATTTGATGCGAGAGGTACCTATTCCCGTTTCCTATATGCATATTAGTTTATCTGCACAGGAGATGGAAGGGCTACACTTGACCTGACTTGTTGTTGTCTCCGGTCAGTCGTAAAATCTAGATTTTGAAAGAGGACGTATCTTGACCTAGGCTCCACCAGTTAGATCAGAATTCCACGCTGAGATCGGAAATGACTGATGTCACGCGGAGGTACTGTTCGCCGGTCTGGTCCTATGCCAGAACGGAATAAGAGTATCGTGAGTTTCTCGTAGCCGGTCACGCAGTGACGAGCACTCAGTAGTGGCGACGCTTTGTTGACAAATAGGGGGAGGGTGGGGTGACTGAAGTAGCCACTTTGCCTTCTACCGTCTTCAGCTGGTTCCAGACGGAGCACCTCTATTTCAGCCCATGATTAAGACAGATTGACAAACGCCAATAATACATAAGGATACCTCCAAATAAAACACAGTCGAACGGTCGTGGGAACACAATCTTGAAAAAAAGGCTTGTGAACGAATCCTTCACAGTCCCACTGTCGGATTGATATCCTCGTAAGTGATGAACTTTAACATAATTTAATGAATCTATAATAATGAATTACTGTCCATTTAAGACGCTCCACTTTGTCGCTGGTTGCAGAATGGCACGGTCGAATGCTCAAAAATGCTCCTCTTCCTGTGAGATCACAGAAGAATCTACCCCTTTCTAGTGAAATCTTGAAAAGTGTTCATAAAATGTAGGTCGATGCGGGGCCCCTATTGCTCTGGGCAAAGGATGTTCCGAAATCCGTGAATATTTTTGAGACCTAGATTAACTGAGGAGTGTGTTTTGGACAAGAGTAGTTTAAGGCAAATGCCCTAACAGACTTTGTGCATTTCCAAAGCGCACAGAGATTATGGTTCTAAGTGTATCAGTTACAAAATTAAGCATTTCCTATGATAAAATCGTCAATAAGGGTGCGCGGCTATGTCCATTAACTTGCAGTTCGGTGGGCTATGATATCGGACGTGTATTTTTATTCTCAAACATAACGTAAACGTTGCTCCTGCTACATCTGGCTCCCTCTGCAAGGTAAGCAGACCAAAACATCGATTAATTCGCACAGTTGGGCAACGTAGCTGTGATGGTCCAGAGGTGGAGGGTTCGAGAGGTCAACGATTCGACGCCGTGTGACTTCTCTACTTTTCGATGTAGATTCCGCGACCCGTTGTAATTGTCGGCACCATTGTGGTTAAGTCCAGCTGCGGAAAAATCTTTCAACAGGTGTTATTACTAAAATGGCATTAATTTCTGAGTCGGACACGAGCATGTGGACCCCAGTACTACTGGTTACCTCGCGACAACCTCCTATTCCCGTATCCTAACTGTAACCCCAACCCTCCTGATCCCAACCCTAGCACTAACCGTAACTCCGACCTGACTTTGCCCTAGACAGCTCATGTAGACTGGAAGTCAGCTCCAAAGCCCCCGATTGACTGAGAGCAGGAATACCACGAACTTACGGTAAAGGGGAGCAGAGGATTCTCTAGCCACTGCCTCGCGTGCTCCCAAGTTTCCACATCCCCTCTTTGGGCATGTTCGGTGTGTTGGTGAATCTGCCCGATGGTCTGCGTCCGCGCGATGTTCTGCAGTCCGTTTCCGGGGCTTCAGTTGACCGGCCTCCACAGAGGAGGCCTGCGTTTGTTGCTGCCCCGAAAGTAGGTGCCCGGTCAGTTCCGACCAATCCGAGCGTTTGGACAGAAGGAAGGTGAGTACAGTCGTGGCAGCCTGTCGGCGCAGATTGAAGAGGCTGTGTCGAGTCAGCAAGTTGGCACTGCGAAGCTTGAAAACGCTGTCCAGCTCGCTTAATGCAGCTGAAGTAGATGGAGAGGGACGCAGTATTAGATGGAACGACCCTGTGTCAGGGTGGAATCTGTGGACAAGCGCTGATGGCTCCAGCAAATATGCCTCCTTACAAAGTAAAATTCTGCCGCTTGGCTTCGGGAGTCAGCAGGCTGTAAACAACTCCTTCACACAACAGCAGAAATGCAGAAATTTATGGTTTCGAACCTCAGTAACACTCTCAGATGGAATGAGCTGGCTTGCAACAAAACAGTCAATGACTTAGGAGGTTGGATCTCTTAGAAACGGAATGGTCTCTAGGCAGTAAAGGATTAGAAAAATACACTATAACCTTACTGTAGTTTTCCACAATTTGGAGGCATCCTGAATTATACCAGCAAAGGCCGAAGTGGCATTTACAGGTCCCTGCTGAAAAAGAAGAGAGCTCGATTGTCGGAACATCCAGTACGTCTGACTGATCTTCCGGGCTCATGGCTGTGACAGTTGGACCGTCGATTTCGACCATATCCACCGTGTGCTCCTCAGCAGGGTGTGGGCAGGCACGGTGACTTGCGCCTGATCTCCTTTTTTAGTGACAGGATACTTGCGTAGCACCTACTGCACTCTCTCCTCCTCCTCCTCACCCATCCGGGCCTGGTGTCGTAACCAAGTCAAGACGACCGGTGGCGGGAGAGAATGCAGGTGACTGGCGCGGCCGGAGCCGCCTCCAGGCGTGCCGCCACACCCGGCCCGGATTCCACGGAGTAGGAGTGCCATAGGGGCTACAGAAGGAAGGAGCCATTGCAGCCTGACTCTAAGTCCACCAGTCAGCCAGTTCGCACATACACACACTAGCCTGACTGCGAGGTCCCTGATGGTACTAGCCTCACAAATATATTTGCAGTTCCGACGACGGTGAGCACCAGCTAAACTTGCTTGGCTATTCCCTAGTTCAGAGGCACTCATACAGCGCTCCTGAGATATAGCGCCCCTTGAAATGCATGTAGCACGGAGCCATACCCTTGCAGTTTCATTAAAAATTACTAAGAGGACGAGGCGTATGACTTTCGTGCCAGAACATTACAGGCTGGGCTCCAATTTCCATGCAAATATTTAAGTGGGGTGCCAGCAATTTTCCCGAAGTAAGCGCACTTTGTACAAATCTGTAAGACTTTGTGTGTGGTTCGTTTCAGAAAGTGCACTTCCCACACTCTTCCTTACTAACTAAACTCTCAGACACCTATTTTGCGTTTCTCCACGGCTAACCAGGCCTAACGAGCCCATTTCTGATGAACTTTCTCCGCGGTCGTTTGATAATTCCTGAAAAAAGTTGCAGAAACTTCGGCGAAACACGAGTCACATCTTTTAATTGCGTTAACTATGTATTGGAAGTATGGTATGGGCGACTCAAACGTTTTGAGGCGAATTAAACGCTAGGCATTTTTACCACGCATTTTTTGAAATTAGAATTTACAGTAGGTGGGCTAACTCGTGAAATATCAGCCGAAATTTAGAAATTCGTTTTCGTTTCAAAAAAATTAATTAAGAAGAACTGTAAAACTAATCATCTTGCAGCATAATTCTATAATAATTCAATTACCTCAGGGTGCCAGCTTTCGAATGAACTTCTTTCCTACTGCATGCAAGGACTATACCCTGGAAAAAGGAAGGGTATAATTCGGTTTTCAAAAAGTTTTCCAATTCCCGAATAATTTTAAACCCGACCTGCCGTTACACTTGCATTCAGGGTTTCAAACCTACAAGCCGTATATTTTCTGTGTATGGAAACCATACATTTCTCTACGGTATTAAGAGAAGACCGTGTGGGTTTCATAAAATTGAGCAGAGAATTTGAGCCATATTGTTAACTTCACAAGCCACATTAGTAAATGCGGAGACATGAAGTTTTATGAGTGGCCATTTCACGGTATTTAAAAGTCCCACAATTAGAAACTTTTTAAGACCGAATTTTACCCCTCATTCGAGTTTAAAATAGGAAAAAGACACCATTTTCTGCCGAAAGAGTGAGGGAATTAATATTTTATGCGTCTTTTCCATGAAATATAATTGAATTTTCAAGGGCATCGAAAATCAGCGGAAAAATTTCATGCTACATAAATAGTCCTCTTTCCAGAGTATAGTCCTTGCATGCAGTCGGAAAGAAGTTCATTCGAAAGCCGGCATCCTGAGGTAATTGCATTATTATAGAATTATGCTGCAAGATGATTAGTTTTACAGTTCTACTTAATTAATCTTTTTGAAACGAATTTCGAAATTTCGGCTGACATTTCACGAGTTAGCCCAGCTACTGTACTTTGAATTGATTTTAGAAAGCCAGGAATACCCACATTCTCTAAAAGACCAATATTGGGGTCCTTACACCCTCTCAAAACCCCATCCAGACCTACCTCCGATTTCTTAGCTTGATTTATTTTATTCTGCTCGACTGTCAGCTAATGGCTAGCAGGTCGCGAAAACCAACGCGGAATTATTAGGTTCAGGATTAATGAAGCCTGCTATTGTTAACAGGATTCGGAGGAAGGCCATATACGAGCACCTTCTAGTAAAAATATGTGTGCATACCTTGAGAATGTAGAGGTAATCTGGCTATCACACGGTCCAGCATTACGACACAGGGAAGCCGACCGTCCTTCAGACGGGCGCCAAGCTCTTTGACGTCAAGCGGTCCGTCGTTGTCCAGGTACAGTAGAATTGAGTCTAGACACACAATAACAAAGACATATTTGCTAAATAGCTTCAGTCAGTTGCCAGTTACCCTAACCAGGATTTACGTCTTAGGCTGATGTAATTGATCGACTGGTCAAGGTGAACACTCCGAGTTCACAGTATGACGGGAATTGACCGCATCATTCAAAAGATGTCCGCGGCGACGCGCTAAACCCCTCCTTCCCCGCCCGAGTAAATTGGGGCGATTACAGGTTGTCGGAAATGACAGGTCTTCCTCGGCCGTTCTCAGACATTGTCATTAACTGAGCTGGTTTCACTCACAGACACCCCCCACGGCCGCAGCCAGTTAAGTTACTCCTTCTGAGAAAGGTAGGGGAAAAACATTTGTCGCAAAAGTGTCTTCTGTCCTTCTGTCGGGGAGACGGAATCAAGGACGTTCATGCCACAGAAAAATGTGCCTTGAACTTTGTGTCTACTATGGCCCAAAGTCAACCTACCCAACACCTCTGTAATGCATCGATTTGAGCACGTGTTTCTCTAACCCCACTTCCCTCTGTCAAACACCGTCTTTACCATAATTCAACGCAAGTTCAATCAGGCACTCGTCTGATCTTCCGACTAAGACGTTTTACTCGCTCATTTTCGACACCCCGCACTTCCACACGGAGACGCTGGTCCCCCTTTAAGATCGAAACCTTTAGCGTGGTTTTATCGCAAGTGAACGAATCCTGTACTACAGCAATGAGGGTAATTTTTGAAAACAAGAACGAGCACTACTAGCATTCACATCTGCTCATATTTACTAAGTGCACCCCATCGCCATCTCACAGCACATTTTCAGCCCTGAGGGTTTGCCCCAGGGGGACCCTGTGGCTTTCGTGTCAAGGATTTTCGGAATAGTTGTGAAATTTGATACGGAGGTGGAATGCGTTATTTATCCTAATAAAATACCTTTTTTAACGAGTTCTTGGATGGGGAATGTGGTATTCTGAAATGAGTTTTCGATTAGAAAGGATTATTTAGGGGCATTTGTAATACTGATCATCTTGCGGCATGATCCTATAACATTTCAGACTCGGCAGGGTGTCGACCTTTGACTGCACTTCCTTTCGACCTCCTGTAGAGACCGCACTCGGTAAATAATGATTACGTAAGTAGCATGCACTTTTCACATTTACTTTCGATGGTCTTGCAAATTCAAATATATTTTATAGAAAACATTCATAAAACTATGTTTTCTTTCAGTCGCTTGATAGAGGATCACGTCATCTTTTTATTGTATACTTGAAGAGGGAGTATAATTAGATTTTTAAAAAGTTTTCCAATTCCCGAATAATTTGGTGCCTGGTCAGCCGTTGCCTTAGCGTTTAGTGATCTCAGTCTACAAGGTGCATGCGTTCCGCGTAAATAAAATCGCATATTCCCTCATGCCTTTAAGAAGATACTATATAGAGTCCATAAAATATTGTAATGGATGCTGATTATATTGTACATTTCATGAGGAGCAGTGGGAAACGGGCATGTACGATGCTGTGTGAATGGACATTGCACGGTCTTAAAAAAATCTCATAATTAGAAACTTTTTCAAAACTTAATTATACTCCCTCTTCAAGTATACAATATAAAGATGACATGATCCTCTATCAAACGACTGAAGGAAAACATAGTTTTATGTATGTTTTCTATAAAATATATTTGAATTTGCAAGACCATCGAAAATCAATGTGAAAAGTGCATGCTACTTACGTAATCATTATTTACCGAGTGCGGTCTCTACAGGAGGTCAAAAGGAAGTGCATTCAAAGGCCGACAACCTGCGGAGTCTGAAATGTTATTGGATCATGCCGCAAGATTATCAGCTTTACAAATCCCCCTAAGTAATCCTCTCTAATCGAAAACTCATTTCAGAATTTCGGCCAACATTTCATGAGATCGGTCACGCACCGTCAGTACGCTCGTTCCCCCTAGTCCCTTTGAGAGGTGACCTTTCGGTGAAGTGGTGAGGTAGAAGCTTAATATAAAAGCGGAAGTAGTACCCCACAGACTCTGCCCAACTGTCTGTTCTTATGCAAAAGGGTCAAATTTACCAATACATAGTTGCTTCCAGTAGATTCCTAAATGGTGAAATTGCCGTCTTGAAACCAGGACAAGTCTGTGGGCGTCACGCACGAGTGACACATTACTGGGTCTTACAACCCCATATCCGAGGTCACGATTCGCTGATTCAGCATTCACATAAGCCAGCAGTAACTCACCCTTCTTCATTGCGTCCATGAAGGCGGCATCCAAATTCACCGGCTCAACCTGATCCCTTTCGACTGGTATGTTCACACTCCGTAAACTCAGTGACCTCGGTTTCCAGTGGATGGAGACCACATCACTTTCAGCCAGGAGATATGACAGGTGTCCGACCTGCTGAAGACCAAATCCAACTGCCGTACCTTCCGGCACGTAGGGGTCATAGACGAGGATCCGCATTCCGAACGCGCGCGAACGTCTGGCTAGGGCCAACCCAACGTGATCTGCAAGATAAGTTGGTTTATTTGAGTAAATACACTTGTGGACGCGACGATTTGTGTAAAGTTTAAGGTTATGACTACAAGAACAGTTTCTGTTTTTCGGAAGGAAGCAGAAACACTGGGGGAGTCCAAATCGACCGTCTAGGTGACTTTAAAAGCAAAGACGAGCAAGAAAGAAATTGCCCAAATAAAACAACCGGCCAAATGTTCGATCACAATACAACTAAACACCTTCCTACAATGTCCAGTTGTTGGCGCTCGTTATAATTATTAGGCGATGGCTGACGTGGTCGATGCTCGCCTTTGTTTCACCAGATGTAACGAACGGGCCAACACTAAAAGCTGGGAGGCGTTATTGCGTGATGCCTTTTTCGTTAGCGCCCACCCTCCTCTCCCCGAACACCGATTTAAGCTTGCAGCCTCAGGAAATGGCTTCCGGCTGCTTACTTGACTGCTTCACGTCGCGGAGGCGGTGTGAGCCGAAGGTTGATGCTCGGCCCCATCCCCCTCTGCGTGGTGGCAGTTGTCCCGGCAACGACCAACGCCGGCAATAACTGACCCCACTCCTCATCCCGTGCTCACTTCCGTCACCGCTCACGCCCACCCGGCGCGAATGTGCGTTCGATGGCGTGTTAGTATGGTCATCATCATCATCATAATTCACGCTGGCATGATTATTATTCACGCCCAGAGCGCTGCTCGAGGATTGTATCCAACCGGGTTGGTCAGGGTCTGACCTCTGAGCCGAGAGGACTGTGGAGGAGATCAGGAGAGAGGCAAACGAGGGGGGACGATGCGCCTGGTCGCACCTATACCACAGAAAATCGGGCGGTTTGAGGGGGGTTGGGCCTGCAAGCAGTGACTAACATTCATGCAGACCTCAGTTACTAGATCCGCAAAACGGAGAGAATGGGGGGGACCCAAAAAATCTGCTACAGGTTGCGGCTATAATCAAGTTCCTGTATATTACAGTAGGTGGGCTAAAGCATGATATGTCAACCGGAATTCCGAAATGCGTTTTTGTTTCGAAAAGATTGATTAAGTAGGGCTGCAAATCTAATAGTCATGCAGCATTACTCTATAATGATTCAGTTACCTCAGGATGGCGGCTTTCGAACGAAATTCTTTCCAGACGCTTGCAAAAACCATACTCTGTAAAAATGGCTGTTTATGCAGCATGAATTTTTCTCATTATTTTTCGATGCCCCTAAACATTCAATTATATTTCATGGAAAATCCATACAAACATATTCATTCTTTTACTCATTCGGTAGAAAACGATGTCTCCTTCCAATTTTGAACTCGAAGGAAGAGTATAACTCGATTTCAAACAAGTTTCTAATTGTGAAATTGTTTAATATAGTGAAATGGCCGTTCATAAAACGTCATGTGTCCGCATTTACCAATGTGTCTTGTAAAGTCAGCAATATGGCTCAAGTCCGCTGCTAAATTTTATGAACTCCATATGGTCTCCTCTTAATACCGTAGAGGAATATATGGTTTTTAACACGCAAAAAATAGACAGCCTGTAGTTTGGAACCCTGAATTCAGGTTTAACGGCAGGAGGGCTTCAAAATTATTCGGGAATTAGAAACGTATTTGCAAACCCTTCCTTCGAGTTCAGAATTGGAAAAAGACATCGTTTTCTACCGAATGAGTAAAAGAATGTATATTTTTATACGGGTTTTCCATGGAATATAATTGAATGTTTAAGGGCATCGAAAATTCATGAGCAAAATGCATGCCACATACAGTGCGTGACCGATCTCATGAAATGTTGACCAAAATTTTGGAATGCGTTCCCGATTAGGAAGGATTACTTAAATGGGGTTGTTATACTGATTACCATGCAGCAAAACCATATGACATTTCGGACTCGCCAGGATGTCGGATTTGGATGCACTCCTTTTTGACCTCCTGCAGAAACCACACTCGGTATAAAATGACTACTCATGTAGCATGCATTTTTCCTATTGATTTTCGATGGTCTTATAAATTCAAATATATTTTGCAGAGAACATGCACAAAATATACTTTCTTTTGCTCATGTGGTTGGAAATCACATTGTCTTCACGTTTTATACCCGAAGAAAGTGTATATTTAGGTTTCAAAAGAGTTTATACTTATGCGATTTTTAAGACCGTGTGATGTCCAGACATGCAAGTCCGCACATGTCCGTTTACTTATGCTCCTCATGAAATGTACAACACAGTCCGGATCCATTGCAAAATTCCATGCACTCCATGCGGTATCTTCTTATAGGCATAGAGGAATATATGATTCTCCTTACGCGGAAAGCATGCACCTTGTAGACTGAAATTGCAAAACGCTAATGCAATGACAGATCAGGCTAGAAATTACTCGGGAATTGGGAAACTTTCTAAAACCAAAATATACACTTTCTTCGGGCACATAATATGAAGACAATGTGATTTCCTACCACATGAGCAAAAGAAAGTATATTTTGTGCATGTTCTCTGCAAAATATATTTGAATTTATAAGACCATCGAAAATCAATAGGAAAAATGCATGCTACATGAGTAGTCATTTTATAC
>CACRXP010001003.1:100024-112187 GCA_902702965.1 Spirometra erinaceieuropaei
GGACAGTCGACTGGTGCACGTGAAAGGGAGGAGAGAGTGAAAGCGACTCTCGGTGTATTTCCTTCATTATAAGCAATCTGACGCACATAACGCCCTTACGGTGCGCTAAAAGTCGTGGCTTCAATGTTACCAACTGATAATTTAAACCGAACCTCGCAGTCAGCCCAGTGTTTGATTGGTGGACCAAGAGTCAGGCTACAATGGCCCCCTTCCTAAAGTGGCCTCGATGGCCCTCCCACTCAGTTTGGATCCCAGCCGCCCCCACATTCCTGCCGTGTGGAATCCTGATCGGTTGCCAGTAGACCAGAGGTCTTGTTGGTACCTCGAGGTGCCAGTTCATGTCGTGCCAGTTATTTGCGCCATCTCCTGTTCTGGTCTCTAGACTCTGTCTTGACGATGGATCCAGGTGGAAGTGCATAGGGTGCGGTATATGCGGCAAGCCATGGTCCCTGCGCGCATTCTGTTGTGGAGCACACAGTAGACATCGTCGGAAACGACGGTCACCAACTATAAACTCTGATTCCGAACGATGACACACCTCGATAATAGGCTGTAATCTATGAGCAATACAGAGATCAAATCCAGAAAAGGCCGCAACTTCTAAATTTATGGACCGTGCTGGTTTGGGAAGCCTCATGTCTTCTTCTTGCATAAGGCGCATATCGGAAGCTGAGACCAGATCCCGGACTACTGGTGAGTATTATGAAACGGCAATGCTTCGAAAAGAAGCTTGCCACACCTGTCTATCGGATTCAGTTAAGGTAACCGAGACATCAGCTTTTCAACTGACTACCCATGCCCCCCCGTAGGGCTTGATGTTCATTGTGACACTCGACAGGTCAGATAATACCCTCTTCCGTTAACTAATTCTTTTCATTCTCAAAGAGCATAAAACAAAGCCACGAAACCCCAAGTTCAGCTACTTTTAACCTACTCTTCAAAATTAGAGGTGGTGTCCAAAGTTTGTCCATTTGTGATTAATTGCCGCCCAGGACGCTCCGGCAGCAATGGACTTTTGGTACGAAGGAGGAAGACTGATCGAACACCGGAACAATTTGCTTATATTTGTGAGCCCTCAACTTCGAGCAAGAGACCATCGTCAGTGCTAACAGTAGCAGCAGAACGAGCGAGAGTTATTGGGGGAATGTTCGCCAACCAGTGACCGGTACCACTGGTCCGGATGCGACTGCGCAGAGCCCCAGATTAATATCTCGATCGACTGAGTTTTCATCGGAGACCCAGATCTCGATCAGTTTATAACATGCCTTGCCTCTGGCGTGGACGTTTATCATGGTATCTATGAAGTTAAACTCATGGCCCGTTTGGAAAGTGTGGGCAGCTAGTTGCGATAATTTGTCGTCACATTGCACAACCGGCTTATGTTTAGTTTGACCTGTACAATTACATGGACAGTTTAGGCATGGGATCCGATAAAGTACACCCTGCCTCACATGGTAACTCTGGATCGGTGTGCAATTCCCACATCTAGCCCTTAATTTATGGCAGAGCACGTCTTACCACTTTGGTTGTTAACAAGACTTGACTGCCAAACTGTCCCTACCCCACCGTAGATCCCATTTATTTTCCGATCACATGCTTCTTTCCACCAGCGCAAACGTGAATGCTCTTCCGTGAGTTCTCCGCGAAGCCAAGCTTCTTCTTCCTCTTCATCGCCCATTTAATACAACCACCAATTTGCTCGTTTCCAACCCTAAGGAGCGCGAGAAAGCAAAAAAACAGGGGAAAAGACCAGCATGCTTGGTGGGTTCTGGAGAGGCTAAAAGAGGACAGACCAGCAGTTGTTGCAACTTGAGTGCGAGACAGTGTGCGCATGCGAGCTCCTGTTCCGACTGCTCTTCAAGGCGCGCTGAACCGTCCTCCCCAACACTGGCGTCTGGGCGTGAACGAGGTGTCGACGCCCCTACATCACTCCGCCCACTGCTTTTGTCGCCAATTACCCAATGGAGGGGAGAACCAGCCGAGCGCAAGGACAACAGGGTGAGGAATGACAAAAGCCCGAGTTCGCCCTCTCTCACCTTTTAGGACTTTCCATCTTGGCGCAGCCGGGCGGAAACGCTAGGCAAGTGCCCTATTAGGTCCTGTAAATTTAGCACGGAGGGCACAACCAGGCATGTAGGTTGGGCAACACACCAACCATTGTAAGTTCCCCAAATGATTACCCCATCAGTTGCTCAAAACTTCAAATCCATCTGACTATAAGACAATTCGGGGCGTATTTATGGGAGAATATTCCTCGACGGAAATATTATTGGCGGTAGTCCTTCAACTTGACCGGCGTTAGGCAATCGTATCGACACAGTGAACTACTTTCTCCAAAGTACAGTGCGCAACTTATTCCTTCTAAGATTTTATTTAATTTTTTTAGAAGAATCAGTTTTTTACATGCGTCAGAGAGTGATTTGTTATTTCAGCAAATAGCCAGAAATGATCGTAGGATTGTCGTAATGCTACTTTTTTCGTAATAGGCGAAAACAATTACGTTTTATGTTTCTTTTACACATAATTCAACCTATTCTCATTTCTCTAAGGGTATATAACGGGGACTCTAATGAATATCAGGTACCCTTGGTATGAATCGCCCACATCACTTCAGCAAATCAATGGTATGAGCCCCTGCAGTTTTCACTGACTGAAGATGTTGCTTATAAAGAAACGAAACTCCATCAGGAAAATTTGTAGATGCTGTGCAAGCCTACTATCACTATAAAATAGTTCACGCGCAAGTTATCGCGGCTGCTTCACCTTACTGTGGATCACACGGTAGGCATCTTTGGGCACGGCAGTCGAGCTGTCATATTTATCACGTTCGAGGGATGCCCACCAACCAGGTTATTGGACGTGTTCGTCTCGTTGTGCCTTGGGGCTCAATCTATAGCCCTCGCAGGTGGTCGCATAGGGACTAGCAGCAGATGCATGTAATGAGTTACAGAGAGAAAAGGGAGACCGGACTGGCCAGTTCTAACCTACTAGTCGTCGTCAGCCGGGCATATCCAACTCCAAATTTGAGGGATCTGAAATTCGAACACGGGCCATTTGTTCATCGAGCAACCCACCACTATAGTCAGATTACCCGATCGGAGGCCGACAGGACAATGGCCTGTGGCTCAGTGGTAGAGCGCTGGATTAAGTAACGCTCAATGAGCAAAGAATCAGAGTTCGAACTCCAGGTGCCTGATTCCAGTGCCTAAATTGTCCTTGTAACCACGCAGGTCAGGCTGGACGCATACTCTGATCACGCATTCGCGAACGTAAGCTGGCTGTGCGACGGAACGACGGGTTATCACAACTGGCTGGTCACACCTACGCAACGGGTCACCAGGCTAACTTCGAAGCCACGATGATAATCGCCCGTGCCAGAAGCACGTGAATCGCGAATTGATTGAAGCCCCGCCCTTAGATAAGAGCTCGGCCAATCGATTTATCGATCTGGCGTCGACATACAGAGCCCTCCTCAGTCACATCCAGACGGGCTCATACCCCCTGTAACTTTTGCTTGTCCTGTTACAGCTTTTATTTCTAATGGTGGACTCCCTTACGAGTCCAAAATCTCAGATGGGTAAGGACATGAGTCTGGAGATCGAACAGCCTCCTCCTCCTCCTCCTTCTTCTTCTTCTTCTTCTTCTTCTTCTTCTTCTTCTTATTATTATTATTATTATTCTCCCCTACTCATACACACATCTGGAATGCGAAAATTTGCTTCGGTTCGGGGACTCCAGATTCCTAAAACTTGGGGTCGGGTAAGGCTTGCTGACGACGAAGAATAAGCCAGAAACGGCCATACCGGTCTCTTTTGTCCCTCTTCGGTAACTCACTACCTATGTACAGTAGACGTGTTATCTCGTGAAATGTTGACCGAAGTTCTGAAACGCGTTTTCATTTCGAAAAGATTTTTTTGACAGGGTTGCCATGTTAGTTAGCGTTTCGCATAATGCCAATATATTCCAGTTACTTCAGGATGCCGGCCTTCGAGCAAGCTTCTTACCAAACGCCTGCGTAAATTTCCTTCCATGAAAGTGAGCACTTAGGTAGTATGAATTTTCTCGTCGATTTTCGATGCCCTTATAAGTTCAAATATGTTTTGTAAAAAGTATGCATAAAAATAGTTTTTATTTTGCCTAGTTGCTAACGAATAATTACTCATAAAGTGGCTGACGTTGTCCGCATTCATAACAAAATTTTGTGAGCTCTATATTTCCTCTTCCTACTACCATGTGTAAATGTATGATTTTTCGTAAAGGGAATCTATACAGCTCGTAGTTTGAAAACTCTGAATGAAAGTGTAACGAAAGGTCGCGCTCAAGATTATTCTGGAATTGAGAGAATTTTTAAAACTGAAAGACGCTGTTTCTTTAAGTATAAAAGTTAAAAAAGACGTAATTTGCTATCAGAGGGATAAAAAATATTTTTCCGCGTGTTTTTTGTAAAACATGTTTGAATTTTCAAAGGCTTCGAGAATCAGTGGGGAAAATTCGTGCTATTTAAGTTGACATTTCTTACGGAACGTAGTTTATGCAAGCGGTCGATAAGAAGCCCGTTCGAAAGCCGACATCTTGGTATGTCTGAAGTACCTTAACATTGTGCGACACGATAATTAGTATGACAACCCAACATGAGTAATCTTTTCGGACTGAAAACACACTCAGGGATTTCAGTGAACATTGCGTGAGATAGTATATCTGCTGTATAATACTGTACATCGAAAAGGCTTCTAGAGTAGACGTTATCCTTACCCAAGCCCACGAGACCAAGCGTCTTTTCGCCAAGACTCTGGCGTTTGTCTGCGACCTCCCACAGGGGCTCCTTCATCATGCTCGCCTGCGGCATTCTGGGTGAAGGGGTGACTGGGCAGGTGAGGGGAGGTCCGTCTGGAATTTCCCTGTGGGAGTTCCTCCAAGTGTATCCGGCATGGGAATCTGCGCAGACAGAAAGACTCCATTCGCGAGCGGCCTCAGACTCCCGCAGCGCTTTGAATCGGGGCGCAGCTACCGGCTGACTGAGGATTGCAATGTAGGTAAAAAGAGCATCTGCGGTTGCATCTATGTCCGTTTGCGGCGATCTCACAGTGATAGGAACACCTAAAGAGTAATTGGCATCGAATGAGTATCCACCGTGAAAAAGTGCACTTTAGCAAGAGAAAGGCCGCCACCAACAGCTGCTCGCTTTGGTGTATCACTGAAACTGATAAAATGAGGGGCTTAAAAAATCTCCTAGAAGTTGGCAGAGAAAACCAAAATCACACCAAGTACGTTCTTGACTTTGAAGGTTTTTTCCATAACGCCTGACTCATAGGCCGAAACGGCATGTTGGAGCTATGGGTAAGGACTAAGTATAAGCATGGGGTCAGGATATGCCAACTGTTTTTGACAAATTCATCGGCGTTATAGCCCCTCCTGTTATACGGCAAACTTATGCATTGTGCCTAACAATATTTTAAGTAGTTTTTAGCACCTGATCGTTCTCCGCGCTGAACTTCTCTTTAAACTGGATCTTCCCTCTTACTAAAAAATTACATGTGGGGTATGCAGAACAATGAACTTATGTAGACGTACCAGCTGTACCAGCTCCTTGGGGCAGTACAGGTAAGCAAATGTCATCCTGCTGACGAAGGGCCGACCAAAACTCAGCAGAACCAAACCTTCTTTGAAAATATAGTAGGCAGTTCTCCGTAGTTTTTCCTCATCCCGTGCATATGCCTAATCCCTACCGAACTATGTGAGCAATCGATGTTCACACAGGCGGGTTATTTATCTACAAAATGTTTGAGCAATTACCTTTGTACCAACGCACTTTTTCCTCTCTATAATCAATCTGACGCGCTTGAAGCTATCACGGTACGCTAAAAGCCGTGGCTTGGAAGGTTGCCAACTGAAGGGGTACCTTGGACCTCCTCCTTGACCGGAGGCGGTCTGAGAGTCAGGCTGCAATGACTCCTTTTTAATGTGGCCTTTATGACACTCCCACCACAGTGTGGGATCCGAGCCAGGCGTTGGCGGCACGCCTAGGTGCGGCTTCGGCCGTGCCAGCCTCCAAATCTCTCTTGTGTTGGTTGAAATCCTGGTTATTGTTGTGTGGACCAGGGGGTGTGGTGGAACGCCAAGGTGAGGATCCGTCCGAGCCATCCACCTGCGGCCTCCCTCGTCTCCGGTCTTCTTGACTCTGTCTTGACACCGGGCCCAGGCGAGGGAGGTGGAGAGAGTGTAGGTAGATGCAGCGCAAGTCTACCGGCACTATAAACCCCTGCGCAAGTCACCGTCCCTGCTCCAACCTGCTGTGGGGCACACCGTGGACATCATCGAAATCGATGGTCGAACTGTCACCTTTGTACCCATCTTACTTATTTTCTTACCTAAGTAATTATTCTGTTTTAAGGTACTTACTAGGTTTACAGCAAATTTCCAGCGGTAATTAAATTAGCAAAGGTTTATGCCTGCGAACGGAAATGTCCCTGAAACTCCGTAAACAGCTTACTCAAAGAGACAGATTGAATAAACCATCCCAAGGTAATGGACCTTATTATTTCTACAACAAACTGATCGCTGTATCAGGAAGACGAGCGCAATCAGACGGAGAATCTGAACATACGTCCTAAAAGTCCCTCAAAATGTCCAACGGTCTCTCTGGTGTCAAGAAAAACAGTCCGCCTGGCAGTGATCTCTTCGGTAGAACCAATCCTTTTTAGACTAAAATTTCTACTCCCGTTCATTCTTGGACAGTGCACTCAAAAATTGACTGAAGAAACGTGTTAGGGCCTTAGAAAACCTACCAAGAGAGCCGAGCAAGGAGACCACAGCGTCATTCCTATCAACAGGCGAAGACAGGTCGGTCAGGACAATCAACTCCAACGTGTCTATTTGAGCCAACATTTCAATGTTGATCACTTCGGTGTCGTAGACAATAGCCAAGACTGGTCCATGCGGCACCTAGAACGAAAAGGGATCGAAACCTACAAGTAAGGGTTTGGCAATCTTATGTTACATTATAGTATGCAATTGGTTAATTAGCATCCTTGCACACCTTGATGCCCCCTTGTAGACTTTCCACCAACTGGGTTAGACCAGTCAGGCCTGGCAGGTGGTTAACTAAACGCCAACTAATATGATCTTTACTGTGCGGTATTATAGGTTAATAATCCACTACGCGATCATCTCTTTTCCCTGTCATCGGAAACACTTTAAACCTTTTCCTCCACTAGACCCATCATTTTATTCTTTACGGCCCTTTGAAATGACCCAATAAAATCGAGTTTCACTGGGAAACCAGATGGAAGTTGAACAGTACAAAGAGGAATTGTGGAAAAAGTGCGGAAGGCCCACGGCCCATCCGGTTCGTGGAACAGAGAAGACTTATTACACTTCCTATCACATTTCCTTGCATACGCCTCAAGGCAATTCATCTGGAGACTTTAATGTCAAGTAGAATTGATGTAGAATGCTCTCTGAGGCGTTAACATGCCAGACACAGACAACCGTTTCACGGTCATTACCGATCATCGGTACGTAATAGGCCTGTCATGTACCTTATGAAGTAATGTATGTAGTTGTCAAGTAGGCTCGTGACGCTCAAATATTTAATCTGGTTTCAAAATTGGGTAGGGCTGTTATTTTTTGCCTTGTAGGCTCCATGCTGAGTAGTTGTAGGCAGTGACATATTGACTGGAGATCGGCAAACTGGACGGTTTTACTGATAATCATTTGGACTCATTAGTCCGTCCTTCAATGACTCTACGCCGGTCGATGCTTTTAATACCGTGGGAAGAACTGTTATTCGCAGTTTTAGTCTCAAATCCTTCCATTCTTCTCCAACTGAGCACGGCCCTCCTGACTGACAGCCAATTCTTTTCCCCATACCCAGTGTGCTCACTGTGACATTGACAAATATATTCCTCCCGAAAACTAGGCGTACTTCGTGATTCCGTCGGTATGCTCCACCTCATTTTGCCACACGCTGGTGATCTGAAATCTCCCTGTGGTTGCCCATGTGCCAGCGGTGCCCGTGATATTGTTGGTAATCATCCTGTCAAAAGTGAGGTTGATTTCCGGATTCCTAATCAGAGCTTTGATCACATCCACGCAAGCTTGTCAAAAAGCGATCATCTACTTTGCTGTTTGAACTCAGTTCACTCTGTTTCTAAAATACAACCATCTTTTAGCTCTGAATCCTTTAGAATTCTGTCAGAGAAATTCCATCCTTCCAGTATTTTGGAATTTCCCCGTCTTCCACTGCTTCATTCTTTTTTTTTTCAAAATGAACCGCTTTTTAGTAAGATTCGTAAACCTGTTCATCACACTTCACGATCGCCTCCTCACCACACATGCTAGTCATTACTTGGACAATTATCACATGCCTCCATTCGCCTTTTACCAGGAAAGAGCAGCCAAATTTTAAGACATTCTTCGCGTACTCTTTTCTGCTGCCGCCGCCGCTGCCGTGCCTTAGGACACCTTGCAATGATGATGAACACTTCGGGAATCGAATTCTCGATGATATTGCCTACACTCTTCATGCGGACCTATGTGCAACAAATTTACTCCGTTCAACCAATTATGTAATGCGTTACTTGACCTTGAGGATGGGCTTCACCTCATCATCGGCCTCCCACGCACCGGTAAACCGTCCGAACTAACAACGTGTCCACAACTGTACTCGTTTTCTACACTGTTGTTTGCATGTCCCTTTCTACCGCGCATCAAATGGTCGTCTTCTCTGGGAGTAAACTATATCTTCTGAGCGAGAAATAGGCTGACCTTTGTATAGATTTCCTGTACATATTCGACCTGCCCTGGCCCAATGCTCAGAATTCTCGTGAGTCTTATGGTCGCCATTAAATGCCCGTTTCGTACTGACATCCAGCACGTACGAAACTGCCGGGGTTTATGCATCACGCTAGTCAATACTGTAATTTCATTAAAGCATTTCTTTCAAATCGAAGCGTATTTTAAAAGTTACAGCGTATTTCATGACGCAACATGGAGCGGAGTAACATTGCGGTAGAACTGTTTCAGTCGATGCTACCAACCTCTGTCCCAGGAGTTGAGCCCAGCAGTGACGTCTTGCGTGTGGACTCGTTTGTAACGAGTCAGACTTGCGTAGCATCTACCACACCCTCTCCTCCCTCACCCACCTCGTTATGATGGCAAGACAATGTCATAACCGCCAGATGGTGGGCGTGACTGACTGCGTTGGATAGCCCGTTTACGTGTGCCACAGACTGATTGGCCCCGACCCCCTATGTAGCGGACTGTGGTAAGGGGGTTCACATCTCACGTAGGTCGGGGTTCCCTAAAGACCACGCTAAGCAGGGGTCACTGCAACCTGACCCTCAGTCCCGAGAAGGAGCGAGTCATACGGTCAGATGGTATTATTCAAAGCCACGACTTTTAGCGCGACGTGGCCAGCCTCTAGTGTTGGGGAGATAGAGTCAATGTAAACGCAGAAGCAAAGATTGCTTTCACTAACCACATTGATATCACAGCGTTCTTGTTGCTATTGAAAGTGAAGATCAGAAGTTACAGCAGAAACAACGGCAAAAGGCGATCTAAATGCTGTGAGGTAACGTGGGCTTCTCAGCTAAGTCACAGCTGAAGGGACACACCTGGCTTCCTTGTGAAACCTGTTTGGGGTAGACTTGAAGATTTGAATGGTCGACATGTAAACCAGGAGCCCTTAGCTTCTTCATAAATCAGCACGGAGTTTGAGGTCTATTGTACCCTCTCTCGTCCACCCCCCCCCCCCCACGCTCTCAGGTGATGTCATCGGTCGTTTGGAGGACAGATGTGTCTGACACGCGCGTAGGAAACTAATTCACCGCTCTTCCGTGAGCCTAAAAGCCCTGATGTTATCGCCCTGCCCCTGACAGATAAACGAGCGAGGAAGGTGGCCGAACCGAATGACCCCAACTGCAGCCGCCACGGTTGCCTGTCAAAACACATTAGTATTGAGGCAGCAGACTGGTTGTGTCCGTTGGCGAATGTTGTCTTTTTCTTATCCCCAGCTCATCTCCTTGTCGGTGAACTGCTCGTGACCACAGGCTCCAGCCTGCACTTCCGTTGAGGAGAAATCGGCTAGGGGGTGGAATCAGACACAGAAAATGACCCCGTCGACTTGGACGATGCGCAAGCTGACCACCACATAGGTCGCTTCCTGAGTGAGAGTGGCTGGTCCGAGTGAGGTGCCCAAAGACGGGCTGCCACACGTTCTTCGATGGGTGCACAAACATCCGACTGTCCGTTAATGTGTGACTGGCGATTGTAGCCACAGAGCGTGCAGGTTGGCACTGCCTTGGCCTTGCTGTAGACTGTCTTCTGTTCCTCAGCGACGTCAGGGTGTGCAATAAGTGCAGGGATTTTTTGAAGAAGAACGAAACGTAGTGTGAGGTCACAATGAGACCCTTTGCGAGTGTTTTCTTTGGTGAGTTTGTTGTTCTGAGGGACGACGAATCGGTTGGCAGTGGTTCCACGGCAAAAGTTTGCAATGTCCAAAAAGGCCAATTTGAACTTGCACGAGAACAGACAGCGCGATCATGTTAGGCTAGCGGTTAACGTTAGCGGTGTTGGTCTTAGCAGTTCCATTTCGTGCTCGCCTACTGCTTACCCACGTGGCTTCGAACGTTGTCATTCAAGATTTGCCATGCCTACCGATTCTGTCCAAGAGGTTACCAGGTGTCCTGATTTATTTTGGGACATTTCGCCGATTTCCAGTCTCAATGAGACCAGATGCCACAAGTAGACGGAATAACTTTGCACAGGTCAAGGGCTATTCCCGCTGTTTTGGCTCATTCTAGATAGGTAGTTAAAGAGGCTCAAAGCAAGTATTACCGTGTAAAAGTCGCTCTTTCTGGTAATTGCTTATTTATTGGTGGTTGGATAGCCCTACATGCACACAGCTTGGCTGTGACTGGGGTGTAATCTCATTTGAATTTGCAGCTTATACCACTCTAGTCGCATATTCCCATTAGCGGGAGTTCGGAATTTTCTAGGACGTAGGAAATAAGGTACGTGATGAAGTTTTAATTTGATTTATAAGAGGATTTCTCTATAAAAATGGAGCATTCCCTTGTTTTAACCCCACCACACCTGCTGGATGCAAATCGATGTCGTGTAAACCGGCAGCCAGCGCCAGAAAATTGACAAAATTTCCTGACACACATCTTCTTATTTGAGGATGACTAAGTACAATAACTTTTTTAATCGTCGAGGCCTCAGACTGCACAGTAGGGGCTAGAAATGTTCAGTTTCTATGTGTAGCCGATATAATACTTGGTGTTGAACCTATGCACAAACGGTGTCTATATACAGCTGAATATCCTCACTTCCACAGGAGGCCGACAATGAACTGACCAGTGCCCTAGATGCCGCAGTCGGTGTGGCGAACATTGTGAAAGTCTGAGAATAATTTATTTGCAGATGTTTTGGCAGATTTTGAATAATTCATATTGACCCAACTGTGAAAAACTCGGAGCCTCAGTACACCAGTTGACCCAACGCTCACTAGTAATTTCGAACTCACAGCTACGTGGCCTAAACTGTAAATCCGGGCAAAAGTGCAATCCTTTTCGATTAAGGAACGACTGACAGGAGAAATAAAACTAGGTCCATATAAGTCTAAAGCAATCCGGACCACGAACAAGTGAAAGGCTTAAACAATTTTGGCACCCAACCAAATGTCCCGCTAATCAAATTATGAGCCATCACTTGCTTTAAGACTAGAGGACAAGTGGATCAAATCTACTGACTTCACCTCAGCATTCATCGCCTGTCCAGCCACGAAATGTACTATTCGAATATGCGACCGTATCCAGGGCAGGATTCCGAAGATTTGGGACTCGACGTCGGTGTGTGTTGGGCCGCCAAGGATTATGACAGTTGTCCTTTCGTCCCTCTTTGGCCTGTTGCCTATTGGAAAATGAAATAACAGAGTAGATAGGGCAAAATATAAGCGTCGCTAGGGTGAACAAGAGCAGTGCCGGAGAGTATTAAAATAAACCTGTGCTAAGCGAAAAACAAGTCCGAGATTGCTGAGTGTGTCGATTGCCATGACTGAAAAGTTCTTGATTCAACCTCTTAAGCCAGACAGAAGCTAAAAAGAGGCATTCAGAAGACCATTGGGCGGGCATTTGTTTGTTTTCAATAAATGCATATGAGT
>CACRXP010001003.1:112743-123481 GCA_902702965.1 Spirometra erinaceieuropaei
GCAGCTCAATCCGGCGTGGGGGATCGACCGCTGGGTCCGCGACGGGGATATCGCCTTCGCGCTTTTCTCCGCCGTGGAAGTGGCCGCTGCATATTCTCAACTAAAATGGGGTTGTAAAATGCGTTATGATAAAATGGAAAAGCGCACATTTCATCTCTGATAGCCATCGGGGCAAAAATTGATAGGGCTTGTAAAGCCACCTCTAAAATGAGGATAAAAGCAGGAAAAGTGAGAGAAGTTTGAAACTAATACACTTGAAGCC
Organism: Spirometra erinaceieuropaei; assembly: GCA_902702965.1. Classification (NCBI taxonomy): domain Eukaryota; kingdom Metazoa; phylum Platyhelminthes; class Cestoda; order Diphyllobothriidea; family Diphyllobothriidae; genus Spirometra; species Spirometra erinaceieuropaei. The sequence goes on from CACRXP010001003.1 coordinate 113,006, forward strand.
ACCGACCGCACCAAACCATATTTGAGTTTGAAAAGTCATATAGTAAAAGAGGTCCAGATTCACACCACCCACGTAATACCATGCGTTCCTCCTGAAGCTAATATGCGGTCCGCTAGGTCGTTGCCGATACGGTGAGCGGAACGCCTCATGACAGAAAGTGCGCATTTCACTTAGTTTCCTGGGGACCAAGTCGTCTGTGACACACGTTGGTGGACAGCCTACCTCCGTCAGTCGCTGCGTCCAATACTCGCGATGGACGGCTGGCGGGCTCGGACAGTCGACTGGTGCATGGGCAGGGGAAAAGCAAGCAAGGCAAGCACCGGGGAATCCATTTTCATGATAAATTAGCACATTCCTAATTATAATTTATTGGATGCGCCTCAACCAATCACGACGCGCCAAGAGTTGTGGCTTGGACGGTCGCCAAATGACCAGATAACTGTGCCCTTGGTTTGGTTAGAGTGAAGTGGCTGGTGAACTGGAAATCGGACCGCACTGACTCCTTCTTAACGCGTCCTCTGTGGCGTTCTCACGCATATGGGATCCTAGTCGTCCTTGCAGCGACCTTGGGGACCGAGTCGTGCGTGGCACGCGTAGACGGACTGTTCAGATTTGTCAGCTCCAAGTCTACGTCCACCTACGTCGTCCAATTGCTTTCGGGACAGGGTGGGTGAGGGAAGAAAGAAAGAGAGCGATAGGCACCCCGCAAGTCTGTCTCGCTATACAATAATTCAAGCGCAAGTCACCGGCTCTGCGCTTATTTCGTGGGGCACGCGCCTGACTTAGTTTGTGAGGGTCGAGCTCTCACAGGTAAAGACTCCGGATCGCAGTTTTAAGACTGAAGGCTCGGACTGGGTCTTTCAGATGGTAGATTAGAATTTTTATGTCTCCTCAAACAGGAGTTTGCTGATCTATACGTAACAGGATCCTCACTCAGACCATAGTGACTTATCAGCACGAGCTCCATCTGAAATATCAAAAGTCGCAGCGTCAACCTGATGGCTAAGCAAAGAGAGGGAGGGAGGTAAGGGCAGAGCGCCGTTCTTAAGGAATATGTTGCAGGTCTCTGAGCTCCTCAGTTTGCCAGTGTCAGTCACCAGTCAATGATTGGCGAGCATTTCTAGTGAATTGGCGAAGTCCAACAGCATATGGAGATTAACAGAATGCCTATACCACAGGGAAATTAGTAAGTCACTGTTCTGCCCTGCGCTCATAATATGACCGGCGTATTGGATGTTTATTTCTCTCGTCATAATCTGACGCATTTCCACTGACTTCGGTGCCGCTCTGCCACTATTTAAAATTATGTCATAAATGAGATAAAGTGAAGAACAAAAAGTTCAGAAACACTTTCAAAAATGTAAGCTGGAATGGACACTGGTGACCTTACTGTTAAAGAACAGTTCTTTATCATTGAGCACTGAAATGCACAATCTTGCAAAAGTCATGGTCTCAGTTCACAGAGGTTCTAAGCAACAAGAGAATTTTACCTGACTGACTATAGTTGCCTCGGTCCTTTCGATGGCCTCCAGCCACTTGTGTCGCAGGATTGCCGGCTTTTTCGGAACCCGGTAGAAGTGACGGTTGTCCTCAAAACCACGATACCGAGAACGGAATTTGCAGTTCGGAAAGCCACAGGTTGTTGGCATTCGATGATCGCTGACAGCAACAGAAAGCATATCGGAAAAACCTTCAAAATGTGTAGTCAGGAGCGTGAGTGTGGCTGTGTAGAGTCTGATCTCACTTTAGGAAATTGATCGGTAGTTTGGTTGGAAAACTGATCTGGATTTCTGACTTAAACTATTGCGTGTAGGAAATAACTGGTTCGTACGTTTTCTCGCATCAAAAATCCGCATTCTCCACTTCAACCACCATCCCTTCGAGGGTCGGACTGCCTATTTATGACATGGGTAGTCCCGAGGCCCATATGGGATCCTTTTTGTACATTACCAATGACGCAGTTGTTAGAAAAATAAAAATTGGCGTCCAACTTGAATTTTTCACTGTCACGCGGGAAGTGATTACGACACCTTGCCCCTCCAACCGGTCACTTTGGAAATGCGATGGGCCAAAACAGGGGTCCATATTGGGGCACGGCAGGCGTTTCCTGGACTGCGCAGAGTCCCCACATCCCATTACAATTGCCACGCACAGGAGGAGGGTGTGTTGGCACGCCTATGTGCGGGCTCGCGCCCCGCCATACACATGCGCCCTACTAGCGCGTCAGATGGTTGACCGACTCGGACAGTAGGCTGATGTATGAAAGGGGGAGGAGGGAATGAGAGTGACTCTGGGAACTCCGACTCCACAGCATCCCAACTCATCTCCCCATGATAGCCAATCTAACCCGCTCTTAAACTACCCTGATGAGCTAAAAGTTGTAGCTCGGAAGGCTGGCCAACTGAAGAGATAACTCGGTCCTCTCAGAACGGAGAGTCAGGCTGAAACGGCGCCTTAACGTGGCCTCTATGGCATTCCCAATCAGCTAGGATTCAAGCCGGTCCCTTTGTTTTCTGTGAAGATCTGGACCAGCGCGCGTGGATCAGGCGTGTGAGACACGCGTATGCAGGCTGTTTGGCCTTACCAGTCACTGTCCGCATCCCGTCTCCGATCGTCCTGACTTTGTCCTGTCAGCGGGCCCGGGTGGGTGGTGCCGGGAGGGCGCGGTGGATGCAGTGCAAGTCTGCTCTCACAGCAAACTAATTCGCGTGCAAGTCACCGTCCCTGTATGGTTGGCCTCATTGTTCGCGATGGTCGAACTGTCCCGCCCCCACCCCCCACCTCCATCGTTTTGTCCTCAAAACCACTAAAGGTAGACAATGTTTATTCATCAGACAAAACTGCACTTTATACGGGGGTGGTGTTTTCGGGAACATCTTGTAGCTTCGAATTTAGAATCCCGCAGGTGGTCGCGTCGTTGTTAGCAATCAGCAACCGATGAGTGCTACCGACAAGTGACACTTTAATGGCTGTTTCTGGCCTATTTGACATTTTTAACAACCCTAAGTCTGTCGTCTGAAATTCGAATTAGCTGGTCACTCAGCATTCCTAATTTAGGTGCTTTCACGGTTGAACTACCGACCCATTTCTTGATGACTGTGGTCAGAAATGCATAGGACCCCAAGCGGACTAATCTGTCTGGCTCTAGCCTGATTACCAGATGATAAGGTAGAACTGGCTATATCAAGGATTTCTATGGATTCCCTAAACATGAGCAAGACATTCACCCTGGGGGAACCATCACAGACCACACATAAACCTCTAACAAATCAGCAGAAAACCGACACATTTATAAACGATGTGATGACTGATCCTATCTCCACTAGTCAGACAGCATACAAAATCCGTACACCTTATCGTAAACTTTGCCCACAGGACGGCACATACCACCAAAGAGGAGACATTCGGGTAAGGCGGGGGCCATTAGTCAAACCAATAATTTATGCCTCCACAGTACCTCAAACCACTAGGACTTCCATCTCGAGTTACTCGTAGACAGTTTAACAGAAAGCCAAGAACCACTGTCTAGGGAGTGACCGATCCCATGAAATGCTGACTGACATTCTGAGTGCGTTTTCAAGTAGGAAGCAATTACTCAAGTTGGGGTATAAGGCTTACCACCTTGCAGTGTAATGCCATAATATTGCCGACAAGCTAGGATGTTGGCTTTTGAATGCACCTCTTTTCAGCTGCTTGCAAAAACCGTACTCGGCAAAAAATGACTATTTAAGTAGTATGCCTTTTGTTTATTTTTGACGCCTGCGTAACTTGAAATATATCTTACAGAAAACATGCGCACAAATGTTTTTCCCTATGCTCATTTGGTAACAAATTACATCTTCATTATGCTTTATATTCGATGAAAGGGTACCGCTTGGTTTTAAAAGAGGTCCTAATCAAAAGATTTTTAAGACCATGCAGCGTCCATTCAAATAGTATAATATCTGTCTGCTTAAAAGTGCCTCCTATGAAATACACAACACGGCCCACGCCCGTTGTGAAATTTTATAAGCTCCATATTAGTAATCAGAAGACGAGGTGGCGAGCATACGTAGCTTTTGATAAATACTCACCGGGCCAGTACAGTTATATGAGAACGGGGTAGAAGTAAAACGTGTCAGCGATATGAGAAATCGATAAAAGTTCTCCTTAAAACACAGGCGGGGTGTGGGAATGTGGGGAGGGGGTGGGTAATAGCAGTCATTGTCAGGGTCGGGGTGAGAGCGGAACTCTAAAAACTCCATCTTGTACCTTTTTAATGGCATACAGGAATGCATGTTTTTCCTTACACGGAAAATATGTAGCTTGTGGAATGAAAAACTTAATTGTAAATGGAACAGCAGATCAGGCTCAAAATGACTCGGGAATTGCATGCTTTTTAAAATCGAAAGACACCCTTTCTTTGAGTCTAGAATTTAGTGAAGATGTGATGTTCCAACAAATGAGTACGATGAAGAATATTTTTATGCATGTGTTTTGTAAAGTGTGCTTGAATTTGTGCAGACGTCACAAATTAGTAGAAAAAAATGCATACTACTTAGCAAGTCACTTTTAACCGGGTGAGGTTTTTCAGGCGACCGAAAATAGATACCTTCAAAAGCCAAGATCCTGGAGAGTCTGCAACATCATGGGATTATGTCACAAGACAGTAATTATTACAACCCTACTTAGTTGAATCTCCCTAATCGAAAACGCATTTTAGGATTTCGGTTAGCATTTCAGGAGATCAGTCGCTGACTGTAGTTTTTAGGAGGCTGTTGCTCACTGGCAGCGTGCGAAACGTCATGACATTTTTGTCACTAGGCGATGAATATAAACCCTCCAATTGGAAGACGCCGCGGGTACACAGAATTTTCGTGAACAGAGAGCTCTCGCATCAAAGGTGCGATCCACGAAGAGGTACCGTTTAGCGCTCCAATTGCTCTTTTATAATTACACTAGACGATTGGTCACAGAAAACCCGTTTCCCTTATGCCTCACCGTCCATCGCCAACTTTAAAACCTCCAGTGCCCTCGACAGGGAAGGTTTGGGCTTGTAGTATGTCGCAAGGTCGTGCCAGTTCATGCGACTTTGAAGCAAGCATGAGCATGCGTTCGGGAGTATTTAATTAGATCAGAAGAGGGGATTAGTTATTATGAGCTGCAGGCGCTAAGCCGTCATTATATGGGAGCAGGCGCCGTGATTGCAGACTCTGCGAAAAATTAATTAGCAATGTGCTAATCTAATCACTGACGAAAATACAACCACCCGCAAACACGCGATCTGTAGCCTCGGGGTCTTCATGCCAGACGAGTGAGCGAACGCAGTGCCCTGCCATCACTCGCACCAATAAAAGGGCCTAGGAGAAATCTCCCAAGGGGGAGGGGAGGGTTTGCGAAAATTCCTCCTACCCTAACTCATGGAACTGCCCGAGGTGAACAACCAGCCGAGAATTTATGGCAATTCAATGTGGGGTTTGACGGACGGTGGTAGCCAATGGGACTTGCGGTACCACATGGGTGGCTGCGGCACGGCGTTTACACTGGACAGGCTGTGAGCTCATAACTTGTGTCATGTTGTGTGTTTTACGACTTGCCTGCTTGTGTTTCCTAACACGGTATTTCTGCCCGCCACAGGATAATGTGTCAGATATCTGACACAGCCTATGGGAACTGGAAATTCACGCGGCCAGGGGACACTTTTCACTGAGGTGCAGATGGACTGCCGATCGTCCGAGTTTATCCCATATGCCCTACCGCCAAGCTCTCCCCTCCACGTCCATCACTTTCGTTTAGTACTCGGTATTCCTCTTTTTGCTGTTTCCTATGGCTGATCATTTCTTAGATTAATCGACTTCTTCCGGGATTGTCAGACAGGCCTTCTATGTAGAGGTAAACCACTTGCTTCCTTCTAAAGGAAAAATCATGTCTGAGCGCTACTCCTTACTTCTGAGTGTATGCTGGGAGCAGGACTGGAATCACCCTCATCTTAAAGGCAAAAGTATACACGCAAACATATGAGTCGATTTCATTTGACTCAACTTGTCCAGAGATGATAAAATGTTTCCCTCGTCGTTTATCTCAAAATACCCCCTAATAACGACCTTAGACAGGTTTGCATCTAACCAAGATTTCGATGAAAGGACGAATTTGTTTGGCAGGCATCCGAATAGGTAAGGTCTCGTGTCCTAGATCTGCTGAAGACTAGTGATTATTCATTATCTTCGTGTGTGAGTCGTATATGTCGGGACTACAGGCAATGGTACACCGAGCTCAACGCATCAGGTTCGAAAGTGACTGACCACGTCTACGCGCGATGAGCAGGCGCAGTTGGGAAGGTGACAGGTTGTGGGAGAACCAGTGACCGCAGGGACCCAGGACATTCAGACATCGCGCGGGTATGATTGGCCATATATGTGACCATGACAGCAGAATACACCGTAATAACCTCAAAAGAACCCTGCCTCCTGCAACTGAAAAATCCTCTACCGTCGACACTACCAACTCCATCACTGCCGGCGTCACCGCATCTGCATCGCCACACCACAGTCCCATTCCGTTCTTACTGTTAGCGTAAATTTGTATCAGATGTCGACTTGGTCGGGCAATTGTGAATCCAATGCAAAGAGACTGCCGTACCAGTGTTAGGGGCCACAAAATATACCCGTCGCAATTACTTTGCCTATCCAGCCTATCCAGAGACATAGGCGTCCTCATGAAAATCTGCGGAAAACATCGCAGAGCTCACCCTTCTGCACCACATGGCAGTTCGACCGTCGCATCCGAAGATGTCCACCGCGTGCTCCACAGCAAGGTGACAGCAGGCACGGTGACTTGTGCGTGATTTAGTTTATAGCGAGCTCGGACTTGCACAGCGTCTATCTCACGCCCTCCTCCTCCCCCCAACCTGAGCCCGATGTCAAGACAGAGGTAAGAAGGCCAGAGGAGGGGAAGACGCAGGTGGACGGTGTGGTCGATCCCGCACTTTGACGCTCCACTCCACACCCCTGGTCCACACAACAAATAACCAGGATTTTAACCGACAACATCACCACGACGGGTCAGAAAGACGAGGATGACTGAGCAGCTGTGCTCACGACCTGTATACTCAGGGGGGGGGGGGGGCGCAAGCGCATCTACTCGCAGGGAACCAGGTGTCAGAGAGCTGTCAGCGCATAACAGGCTTCGAGCGCCATGGTTTGCTGATCCTGGCATAGCAGACGTTTACAGACATCTAGGCCCAGAAGGGGTGCGCCACATATGAACCCCCTCACAACAGCCGACACACGGACAGAGCATACACTGCTTACTTCAGTGGGAAGTATGTTTTCTGACACAACCATTCGCCTGACGAGGTCGTGTGTGTCGCGTGCAGACGAGCTAATGAAGTTCCGTAAGTCACTGCGTCCAATCTCAGCGTCAAATGACTGATCAGCTCGGCTGACGTATGGGGGAGAGAAGTGAGGGTGAGGTCGGTGCTGGGGAATCCATCCTCACTGATAATGATTCGGACATGCTTTGATACTATCACGATGCGTTAACAGTCCTGGCTTACAAAATCGGCAACTGACTGAATAACTCAGTCATTGTGCTCAGTTCCGTGTGCGTATGCGTGTGGAGTGACCGACTCAAGGACTGAGAGCCGTGCTGAATCGTACCTTCTTAATATGTATTCTATGGCACTCTCAAGCCCCTTAGTTTGGGAGAACCGAATATATTCTGTGAGGGTCCGGGCCGTGTGTGTGGAACGCGTAGACGGGTTGCTTAGCTCTGCCAGGCGCTGCGCCCGAGCTCTCGACACTCTTCTACCATCCGAGTATGATGGGTGAGGGAGGAGAGAGTACGGTAGATGCTGCGCAAGTCTGTCTAACTATGGACTAATTCCCGCGCAACTCGCTGATGGTACGTCACACACAATGGGCGTCGTCCGCAACGATCGAGCTTTTGTGTAGAATGGCTTTCCCTGAAACAGCAGCTTTTCCGATTAAATCAAAATATGCGAATTACTTGGCTATCGTTGTGCTTAAATGTCTGTATGTAAAAGTATTCGGAATATTTCAAGTCTTTTGCTTGGTAGTGTGTCCAAATTTAAAAGGAGCACTTCCACGTCCTTGTACCGGCTGAGAGGACAGGCACTTGGCCCATAACTGCACCAAAAATGGTGACTCCTATTACTGGTTACTCGAATTTAGACGGGATCCCCAGATCAGCAAGTAAAATTTGCTCTAGTTTTCTACACGTTTAACTCTGGTCGTCTTGATGGAAGTCCATGGACAGTTCCTGATTAAAGTGAGGAAAGTTCCCCGAGGCGAAAGCGCATAACGCGAAGATTACCTGTCTATGAACTAGTGCAAGCATGGAAGCTGGCCAAAGGTCCACGACTTTCACGGAAGTCCTGCATTATTTGTATACACAGGAGTGATTTAATCAATGGCTATGGCCTGAGTAGGGACGATGAATGCGCTATATCAGTACTACCGAAATAGCGAAGTTAGATTAATGTAGTCAGCTTTAACTCAATATTCCTAGCACAAAATCCGACAAACACCGACGGGACTCATATCATCCGTTTGTGCCCCTGATAGTTTCGTTAACGGGAGACTGCGTTATGAATGCCTCCGGTGTGTGAGGAGGCTCCAGATGAACAAGATTTGTAGATCCTAATTACAGTGTCGAATAATCACCCAACTCTGCTTCTGAATAACACGAAAACATTGCATTTGACTGTTAAGAGACAATTTAAAAATAGGTTTCAGCTAAGACATTCAAGAAAAGGATACTAGGTCTGTCATTAAACAGATTAAAATTTGGAAAAAATAATGTGCTCTATACACCCAAGGTTTTCTTTGCGTATGCATAAATAAGCAGACTGCAATGAGCCATGGCGTGCTTGTAATCTATTTAAAGACCGGCTGTCGGAGGATTATTGAGGAGGCATTATTTGGCTGATGGCTAACCAAATCTTGTTACTCTGGTGACAGAACACAGATACGCCCTCCCCGTTGAGTTGCTTTTCCACCGGAATCAATTTTTTTCCCGATAGGACACAGTGAGCAAAGACGTAGATATTTTTGTTTGAGCAATTAATAGCGGAATCCAAGGCTTTAAAAAATCTTCAGCCCAACATCAGAGACGAGTTGGTGCTTTGAAATCGCAGCGGATACCACAAGGCAGTTTTTGAACAACCTAAAAATGCTCATCCTCGATCAAGCCCCACTAACTTTTTTCATAGCCTTTATCCTGAGTGGGTTGCTCTTGAGCCAAATCATTTCCCCCTTTTTTCAGGCGAACTGGTTGAAAGTAAAGTCTCTCATACATGTATTCCCCTTCCAAACCCGCCAGTCGACAGGTTAGCGCCCCTCTACCACTGTGTATTTCCGATCGCAACTGACAGGATAATGAGCCCGTGGCTCAGTGGTTAAAGGCGTTGGACTTCTAACCAACAGGTCGCTGGGTCGAGCCTCAGGTGTTCCACGCGTAGGGGTTGGGTATGGCTGGCTGACGACCGCTAATAAGCCAGAAGTGGCCATTCCAGTTTCCCTTGTCTTCGTCGATAATGCCATTCTGTCTATATCATGCGCCGCTGTGCGGCTGCTGTCTGATCTCGAGAGAGAGAGCCCTGAGGCACAATGGGACGAGCGAGTTCCGTAAAAACAATCGGTGAGCGTCCCTCTACCAATTGAGTATTTCGTCCGCACTTTCGGCGAAAAGCCAAGAACTTGTCTTTAAACCCCGAAGCGCTTTAGGATGTCAAAGCCTGCATTATTTTAAATCGAAGCAAGGATGCTGACCAATCGAATTATGACTGTGGCTGAAACTCGTGGATACGGAATCAAAAGTAATTGATAACCTTTTCCATATTGGAAAAATTAAACTGATTGTTCTTTTTAAGTTGATGCAGTCCTCAACTGCTTCCCAGTGTTACACACAACATTCCCTGCACTAATTTATCCTACAACTATGCAGGTCAGAGTTTACTGAAGACCATAGAACGTGGACATAAGGCGGCAGGCCGAACGGAAATCCACCGTCACTTTAGATTTCCTACTGTCTAAAGAAAAATCTCGTCTTCATTGTGCCGTCATGTCGATTCTCGGAATCCTCAACTTTACCAAACACGCACATGTACAAATACTTATCTTCTTGCCATAATGACGGCACGGGTAATACTTAAAAGGATCAGTGAAACATGTGCATCTGGGCTTTTATCTAGTACCTGTGCTGTCAGTATGATAAAACATTCAATATTTGTGTACTACTAATTGCGTGTTGGCAACCTGCAAATACTACGCGGTGAATCCGCAGCAGCTGAGAAATTTCAGTTTGAACGCTCAGTTTCAACTTGCGGACCGAGTTTGAAAAGTTTTACTTCATAAGATTTCTACCAAGATCGCGTACTAATTCCAGAGGAAATTGAAAATAATAGCATCTACGCATGACCTTCTAACAAAAAAGGAAATTACCACGGCGCGCCAGAAAGTTCCAAGCCTGGTCGCA
>CACRXP010001003.1:145615-174766 GCA_902702965.1 Spirometra erinaceieuropaei
ATTGACAGTGTGCTGCAGGAACAATTCAAGGAATGCTTTTCCGCAAAGGAGAAGTTTCCCGGAGTGAAAAGATGGTCCTGTGGGTAACTTAGACCGCTTCTTTCGAGTTTTTCGTCACTCTTGTCATTTCCGTTGTGGGCAGCTTCGTGGCAGATTTTGTTGCATTGGCAATGGAAAATGATTAAATTATGTTTAATTACCAACGACTACTTGTTCGGTCAACGAAACTTGTGAGTCGGGAAATTATGCTATTGCCGACAAAGACAAGGGAGACTGGAATGGCCATTTCTGGCTGACTGGCTGACGACGGCTAATAAGCCAGAAATGGCCATTCAAGTTTCACTTGTCTTTGTCGGTAATAGCATACTGCCTCTACCATGCGCCGCTGTGCGGCTGCTGGTTGGGCTCGAGAGAGAGCCCGTAAGGCACAACGGAACAAGTGAGTTCCGTAAGAACGATCGATGAGCGCCCCCTACCATCGGGAAATTAGATTGATGGCCTAGTTCGTTTTCTCCTTCTTGATGACTTTCAGTTTTTAGGAAATTTTTACCCTTGCAAGGCTGTTCAGGTTTGCAAATTGGATAGTCAGTTCGTTCTCGAGGGAGTCAGCCTTGATTAGCCCTAGTAACACCACAAGGACATCAAACAGCAAGCCCTAGTTTATTTATAGCATCTGGACCCGTTTACTAAGGTCTTTACAGTCGCCTCCTCCAGTGGGTTGTCTCCATCTTAAGAGGGCTATCGGTGGCTGCAGGTTGAATGTCGTTGCTGGTTTTGAGCTACGTCCTCTGTATTACATCAGGTCCGATCAAGATGGAGCCTAGTGGGTTCAAATTATGACTGATCGTTTTGCGAACTCCTGTGGAGGCTGTTGGTTGGGCTCCAAGGCATGGTAGGAGAAGGTAATGTGGTTTGATAGACTCACCTGGTGGACCCAATACTGTGGGAGTTGAGGTTAAGGGTTAGGGATAGGGGCTATGGTTAAGGGTTAGGGTTAGTGGCTATGGTTGGGGGTTAGGGGTTATGGTTATGGGTTAGGGTTAAGGGTTTGCGCAACCATTTCTCAGCCATTCGAAGTGCAAACGCTCATTCCCAATAGCTTTTATTTTGCATACAACTACTCGATAACGTCGCCTGTGCGTTCCCCAACACTACCTGTAAAAACCCCTATTACCACTGGTCCCGTATCAGAGGTGACTGGGTTTTGTTTACTTCAGGTGGGGCTCTATAAGCACATCCGACCTAATTTTTACTTTAACAACTTAATTAAGTCGAGGAATTGCCAACGCTCGTTAATAGTTCCAACCAAAACTGGCCGGAAAACGAGTTTGTGGCTTAACCACATAGCCTTAAGCTGACCGTTTACTAAACAAAGAATTGGAGTTCAAATCTCCGATTATTCTAGGCTTGGGTCATGGCTATGGCTGGCTAACTACCCAGAATAAACCAGAAGTAGTCATTCCAGTCCTCTTTGTCTTCGCAGACATATATTTCTTATTTTTTCCTACTGATGCCAGTGTTTCGCATGGAAACGTTGGCGGCTAGCAAACTTGAATTAGTTTTGCACTATGATTGTTGTGTTGTTTTTTTTTATTAACCTCAGGCGGTGATCTAATCGAGAAGTGCACCTGTACTATCTGGTTTGAATCATTCAGGGACGCCTTTTGCTGTCCACTTTCTTTGTGATCGTGCACTTTATAAGTAAAATTCCTAAAATACTAATTCTCTTCTAGGTTTTCGTTTGATATTGGCACCATGTGTCGAGGTCTCCCCTCGTATCAAATCCTGGGGCGCCGTGTGGAGGCCAGGCCGTGTGTGGGCCACGCGTAGACAGACCGTTCTTAGCTCCGCCAGCCACATCTCCAATCATAATACTAGTTGGTTGAATGGATCAGATATTTGACTGGTGCAAGAGCAAGGGAAGAAAGAGTAAGGTCGACTCTCTGAGCGCACTTTTCTCACTAAAATGGTCTGACGCGTTGAGACTATTACGGTGCGTTTAAAGCTGTGCCTTGGAAGATTGGTAACTGAAAATTCAACTCGGACCTTACAGCCAATCCAGAGTGTATTTGTGCGGAGTTGCCGACTGCTTCACTGAGATTCAGACTGCAATGACCCCTTAATTTGGCCTCTATGGCACTCTTACACCCCACCCCACTCACCTGCATCCTTTCTCGCTACCGATTATATTGACTCTGCCATGACACCGAGTCCAGATGGAAGAGGAGGGGAGAGTGCGGTAATTATTGCGTAAGTCGGCTATCACTATGAGCTAATTCACGCGCGAGTAACCGTCCTTACACCCACCCTGTTGTGGGACACACGGTGGATGTCGTTGGAAAGAACGGTCGAACTGCCACGTGTCAAGATACCTAACACCCAACCAAACGTATGAAATGGGTGCGAGAACTGTTTTGCGCAAGTGATTTTGTCTTTTTGAAGATTTTTTTGGAGTGTTTTACTGTCATGAACTCTCGCCTCAACTCTCGAGCCGCCATAGCCCTCTTCAGGTCGGCTGTCCCCTGTGGTCTTACGGCGTTCCCGTTCTCCAAGATATGACGCCGAAGAGATGCGAAGTTACTAGATGCCAGCCACCCCGATTAAACGGAAGAAAACATCTCCAGATTGTGATTGGTTTTTATATTAAAACAAGCCAAAAATAAAATCAGCTCACCTTAAGAGCTAGGACACAATCTAGGTACAGCAGTACATTTTCTTTCGTCAAAAGTATGCATATAATAAATGAAGTTAGTACGCACAATCGATAAAAATCTAAACGACGTCAAGCGAGTGTGGGTGTAAACTTACTGAAATAGTTAGCTGACTTTTCACATGCTGATCTGAGCGTGCTTTTACTGGTAACACCAAATTGAAGTGGACAAGCCTTCAGAGTGGCGTTCCGCTGGGGAATGTTCTGGGTCCTATGCCGTTTTAATATACGTGAACGACTGCACAGATTATCTGAAGTGTGCGAGGGCAAAGTTTCCGATGATTTCAATTTGTGCGAATCAACTGAAAAACCAGAAGAGGCGCTGTAATTGCGAAATAACTTGGATTGCTTGCAACAATGATGGGATGAATGACCCCTACGCATAAATGTTAAGAAATACCAAGATATCTGATCACAATCTAGCAACAGGATGGCTAAGAACTTTTAGTATCACAACTTCATCGGAGGTCACTAACTCGAGTCAGTTGGCGGGCTGAGGCCTATGCGTGAACGGACGACGTTCCTCGGCATCCAAAGAGATCATCTGAGCTGGAGAAGTGCGTTCTTGGTTGGTCAAAAAGAGTGTATGTATCGGAGATGATATGTCTGGCCGGATGAACGTGACTAGTGGTGTGCATTAAGGATTAGTTCTCGGACCCTTATCCTTCATCACGTATGTTAATGACAGCCTTAAAGAACTCGACTGCGGTAAAACGATGTTTACGGACGACGGTAAGGTCTAGCAATTCATTAAGGGTCCGAATGACCAGAAAGCCCTTCAGAATAAACTGCACCAACTGCAAATGAGGTCCGAAAAGCGGCTTTTGCATTTAAATGTATAGAAGTGTGCCGTCTTTTATCTGCGTCCAACCAACAGTCATTACGATTACAACATGGAGCATATCATCCCAAAGCCATTACTCTTCCCACAGAAAAACATTCGCAAAAGGATCTCGATTTTTGGATACAAAACAACACGAAACTAGCACTACAGTGACCATATGGGAAGGTAGTCGAACATAGACATGCACTTTTCATCAGAGCACTCGAAGAAATGTAACCCAAGAAAATGTGGTCGTCTACCCACGTCCCAGTACAGTTAGACCTCTGGTCGCAAGACATAATACTCACCTCCCGAGTCTTAAGCCCATCAATGTCCCATTTACGTCGGAGAATGAAAAAAATTCTTATTTTTCTAGCTGTGGATCGAAACTGGCATCTTTTACGCAACAATTAGCTGGCTGGAATTTTTCTCTGTGGTGTATTATGCTCTTTTTGTGTGATGCCCATGACGTCTAAGTGTCTGCAACCGTCCCCCCGTTCTGCTTCTTATCCGTCATCAAGTTCTTTAAGAATATGTCAATAATAAGCATTCGAAAGCTTTTTGTCTTGAAGGGGCCCATACGAATCTGGGATTATGCTAGAACACTACACCTTTTGCACTTGAACTTCGATGTGTAATGGCAAACTCGATGGGGTGCAGGATAGGGCAGCTTTGTAAGGTATGGCGTAGGCGATGTTCGTATCATAAGATAATGCGTAGCCAGATTTCCCGTATATTCTCTGAGCGCATATGGAGCACAATTTTATTCACCCATAGAAGTTAGTTTTGTTTACCTACGCCGCAACTTTGAGCGTCATTACGGATGCCGTACGCACGTATATGGGGTCGTCTTATGAGAACAATTGTTTTTTTGCTCTGGTTACCTATTAATGCCGTTTGTTCCGTGAATACTTGAGGCGTACACTTGCTATTCTTTTTTTCTACGTCGAAAATATTTGCGTTAGACAACTGTAGAGCATATTAAGGTTACCCAAGCGATCTCTGCGATCAAGTTATGTCTGGGAATGAGCCCGAAAACATTGTTGAGGATGACTTCCCAGACGTACTAAGCTAGTGTAAACTGCAATGACGTCTCGAACATAGATTTTGTGTGGCTAATCATCAAAAGGTGCTTTCTGGCGTACCTACTGAAGTGCTATAGCACGTACTCAAAGCTCCGGTTGTCCATCGATCAGCATCTGAATCAAACATAGCATCCTCAGACAGAAGAAACTCCGGTATGCTTATTGCAGTTACGGGGCGCACGAAAATTTCCAGCAGGCAAGAGGGTTGGGGGCAAGGTTCTCTGACTTTACTAAACCGGACCTTTCGCCAGCAAATATCAAGTCAGTCCACCCTTAATAGAACCAGAAGTACTTTATCTATATCTGTTGACTAGCGAAGAACCGTAATATGGTAATTACGGCACAACACATAAGACTATACGGGAGCAAACGCACTAGTTTTTCATCCTGTTCAATCTTTATTCGGATGGATAAGTGTGCAGTGTCCCTTCACCACAGATTTGCCAACTGTATGTAGGGGCAGACTATGGTGTTCTCAAAGGCAATGCTTAATTTATCCCGCCTCTACCAGAAAAGACCGAGAACCAGATCATCTGTCCGCAATCGTTTAAAACTCTCCACCCCAGTGACAGCTACACCTTAAGTGGCCTATGCAACCCCAGCCGCTGTGGAAGTTCACTACTAGTTGGTGCCGGCTTCTTGTCACTTCCGTAACCAGGCGTCAATCGAAACATTTTTCACCCAGTCCCCCTCGCGAGTATTTGCAAATCATGAAACGCGTCCTACGTGATCGTCGTTATGCTTTTTAAGATGAAAACATCTTGCCCCCAACCACCAGGGATTTGCCAAATGAAGATGGTGCCTCACGAACCTAACTATTGTGGAAATCCCGGGGAAGTGGTTTAATAGCAGTGACAGTACAAAGGCTTAATTTCCCGATTTTAGAGGTGCTGTTGGCTCTGTGAACCACAAATTATTTAGAGACAAGCACAGCGTCCGCTGCATGCCTGGAAATGACATAAGGCAGACTAGCCCTTACATGTACTCCTTAAGTCTAGTCCGTCTTTATGATTTTGACGATAGCGTTTACCTACCCGACATGAGCAGCGATAGTATATCTGTAGAGCTCGATCCATTCTCCCTCCCCCCTCTCTCTCGCTCTCTCCCAACGAAAACCGAATATTGAGGGTTCAAGAATAATCTCCAATTAGGGACGGACGGTGTTTAGTCAGACTTTGAACTGAATTAGGATGGAAGTACGTAGCTCATGCGGCGGAAGTGAAAAGTGCGTTCAAGCTACCCCAGCCATTCTCCTCGAGTAGCCTGAAATATCCCCTTTTGTGCTTTTGTAATAGCTGCAGGCTTTCATCAGACAACGATGGTCAAGAATCTCCAGTTTTTGTTTTGGGTTCAGAGACCGGAATCCATATCTGTTCATAGGAACTTACTGGACAGGCGCCCGATAGAGACTGGACGTTTCGGCAGTTGTGATATCGTAACGCGTCCATGGATACGTTTGAAAGCATAAATTCGGGTGTGAATATCGTTATTGCGCCGTGTGCTTGGTAACAACCGAATCTAAGGTACTGAGTGTAGTCTAATTCATGCTGACAGCCATTACCCGCGATGGATGACTTCTCCCTGTCAGCCTACCATTGTTTTTCGAATGCTGTTTGTTTTGTAACAGTACTTTTACGCCTTTCATATTCCTTTTCGTATGTGTTTTGGAGCGTTTGCGTGACGACGTCGGTTTAAGTTGTGTAAACTGCACTCCTTTCTGCCAATTTTCGGATGGTGATTGTACTGAGGATTTCCATTTTCTCTCTGACATAGTTACACAGTACCAAAACGTTTACCCCTAAAATTTAAATCTGTACTTAAGCCTGTACGCCCCTCCGCCGCTTTACTGTACTGCGTAAAATCGTGATAGAGACTCGACATTTTAAGCACCGTCCCATATAAACGAATAAGACAAAACTTTTCTGTCGCTGTTATTTTTCTACTCACTCTATGGAGGCCAGTATTTACGCAGTCACGCTCATGGTTGGTTTCTAATTTCAGGATAAACTCTTGGCGGTGTTGTTGAAAACCTTCTTTACCGAGTCAAAGACACGAAGTAATGGGACTTCTTTCATTGACCCTTTACGTCTATAGTTTCTAGTGAGGCACTTGCTCTTAGCAGTGATCTCATCGAACTTTTCATCGAAGGTTTGCCACTCTTTTTGTAAAAATTACTCCGTCCAGAGTCGCTCGCGCGGACTGCATCCGAGGCGAAAAAAGTCGGCAGGAGTGAAGCTGTGATTGAAGACTTTGAATCCATCCTCATTCAACTAACTCTAGACTTTGCTGGCTGATTCTCAATGACAGACATTCGAGGGAGCTTTTCAGACTCTCCCGAAACGAGCGAGCTCCTTGTTCTTGCAGTCGACCTAACCCCTGTCTGGTGGGGTACCTACGCTCCCGAAGGATTTCTCTTACCGAATTTCATCGAGGCTGTTCTGGCCTTTGTAAATGTCCACTTGATGCTGTCTTCGCTAAATGAAACCGCCATCCTCGGAGTGACGCCTGAAAAAACGGAGTTTTTGTGGCCGTCAAAAATTTTGAAGAAGGCCGAAGACCGATCCACTTATGATGGCCAGTACGAAGCACTCGCAATACTTGGGGAGACAGTCAGGCAACGGGCCTACGATCTAGTGTCATCCTGCGAATCTTTGAATTGTACCGTTGCATTTTCTGGAGCCATTATAAAGGCTCTGTGCTACTTTATGCGCCGTTGTCGTGAACTCCGGCCTACTGTTGCTCTTCCGACAAATATTTCGTCAGACGCCGCGCCAAATTTCGAAGACGAGCTCAGTGGCCTGCTGAGAGGTAGTCTGAGAGCACGCATTTTAGTTATTAGGGCCGCAGAAGATGCAGCCTCCCAGTACCTGCCTCTGATGAATTCAGTTTTTACCGCCCAAAAGCTCCGCGTTCCCATTGACGCCTGTATTATTCCACCGACCACTGTCACTTCGACACCAGAGGACCTTCGTCATACCTCTGTGCTTCACGACTTTAGCTACTCCAGTCTCCTCCAACAGGCGGCTGACCTAACTGGGGGCATCTACTTACGGGTTCCCCGTCCTGCTGGTCTCTTGCAGTATCTCATCTCGGTATTCTTGCCGAGGGTTAATATGCGTTCTTCGCTTATCCTGCCGGACTCCAGGAACAGTGGGCCCTCGCATGGCGTTGATTTTCGGGCCGCATGTTTCTGTCATCGTCAGCTAGTTGATTTGGCCTATGTCTGCTCTGTCTGCTTATCCGTATTCTGCTCCTTCTCTCCTGTCTGTTCTACATGCAACTCACCCTTCAAAGTCCCCAAACCAGGGAATAAATAGTATTTTTTTAACCAGACTTCTAATCTTCCCAAGACACATTATGTGGAAACAGACAGGTGCTAACGCCTAAGATGCCTTTTAGGTCTTGGTGAACGAAATGGAACAAAAACGCAAGTGGCCGGTGCGTTGTATTTCCATTTAAATAGTCAATTCCTGATTTCCGACTTTATTAGTTTATTCATACCGAAGATTTTAGGCGTGTATCCTGAAAGTCACCGGATACACGACCATCCCAATGTTATCCATTTAATAGATCACTTTGCATACTCGCCTGACGTCCATTTTTTCAGCCAGTTTTGTTTGATCTAACTTAGTTCGAGCAAAGAGGGGAGTTGCATCGTCGAGTTTTTTTAGGTGGTTGAAGTGTGGCTCTATCGCCAACTGTCCAACTCAAAAGATTACTGACCTGTATTCAACCAGTTACTCTGCCTGGGGCAACATCTTAAAACAACTAATAATGATCTTTTGCCACCTCAACTAACCACAACTTTGCTGATAAAAACGAAGAGATGGGTTCCAAGAAGGGACAGCGAAGGAGACACTGTCACTGGAACAAGAGCTAATAAAGATTTGCAGGCTTCGCTGTAATAACTTTGTTACTTTGATGTCCGTCCAGCTTCCCGTCTTCTCTCATATTCAGCCACTTTCCGTACTCGCGCACAACTGCCCGTAATGGATGGGAGGGGCGGAGGTGAAAGCGTGAGCTACAGACAACTATATTCATATGAAGTTTCATTGTATAGTTCACTCCGAGCACCTTGGCGGCCTTAATCGACGGCAATTGTGGAACGTTTTTACTTACAGAATTTCACATCAATGACATCAGGATGTTGCGCATTTTAGCCAGCAATAGTGCCCGCTCGTGGTGTCGGTTTAAAACCTAACCTGAGTACCCGAGCAATTTTTTGAATTTCCGGCCAAATTTGGGATCAGTACTGACTGACTGAGGACGGACTTCAGCCCCTCACCACTCTGGCAGTGCATCGGCAGCCTCTCTAATTTGTATGTTTGTCGCTTTCTACTTTACTCAAAGTGTCCTCTCGTTGGCTATGCGCCCCGAAGGGCTAATTAGTGATTGCAGCGTTGTGAGCTGGAGTCCAAAATTTGGAAATGCAACTCAGAATCAGAATTTACTTCGTTCGACTTCTCCAATTAATTCTGGAGCCCATCGACAGAGACCGCAACACGCAAAGGTAAATGCAACCATATCTACTAGCCGTAGCAGCGTCGTTAATTCGTCGCAAGATGTTATTACTGGGTGCGCTTATAATCGCCGGGTGGTCCCCACACAAGCCCTTAATGGCTGCGATTTAATAATTTGTTCTGACGTTTTGTGCGATAATTATTCGATAATGCTATCCATCAGTACTGTCAGTAGAAGCAGTGCCCCTGCGTGACCAACTGCTCTGTCCAGGCGAAACATTAAAGTTGAGTAATGAGGGGGAAGATTGCTGCGTTTGTTGAAGGAGTGTGAGCCTCGTCAAATTCGTCGTGGCTGGGTCCCGTGGAGTGACTCGCAGCTTGATTGATGGCGTCACTCCCCTGCACTGCTGATGCGTGTTCGACCGTGCGCGACCATCAGGTGATAAGTGAAAGAGGTAGAAAGACCCACTGCTCGTTGGCCGGACCTGCTGAATTTGCAGTCAAAGCAATTACATTTAGGGAACAGAGAGAATACTCAGGACGTGGATGACCCAGGTGCGTCCGCTACATTTATCTATCACTGTCCCCTATAGTGGGTTCGAGAGCGAATCTCAAGTCTGACAAATAACTTTTTTCCCAGTGATCTTGTCTCCTCGACTGTTTCCCGAGACTCGCATTTCCGTTTGCACTGGTAGCCCAATATCTGGTGGGTGAAACTTTCATGTTACCAAAGCCAAAGGCCTACTGACGATCGCAAAAACCAATGAAGCGGCATTTGGTGCCGAATTCACTTGGGACAAGCGGAAATAAGTCAGAGAAGGACAGCTTGATAGTTCGTTTTACGTGAATAAACTACTGGCTCCTTCCGCATTCCAACGTCATGCTGTCCATTTGAATAAATTGACCTTTTACCCCGCTTTTTCCCTGTTATAGGACAATGAGCCAGTCGATAATATGGGCTGGAAACTAATGGTACGCCGCACTCATTGTGAAATTGCTGCTCTTTTTGTCCTCAGTTCGTCGCTATCTTTCCTATCTCTGTTTATGTGTGGTAGAGACACATGGGCTACGAAAGTGGAAAAGGTCTCGGGGCTGACTCTCAAGGTCGTACAGAGGCTGTGCCCATTGAGATGAAGAAGGACAGGCGGGGTTTGGGCATGAACAAGTCGTCTTCGGCTCGAGATTTGGCAATACCGAAGTTCGACTTTCATCACGGCCCCAACGCCTGGCACAAAGACATGGAAGCGCCTGAAGTCGACGACGATCACCTGTGGATCTGGTCGCGCTGGGGTGATCCATCTCCTATCGTTAATGGCGATGTGGAGGACGCCCTGCAGGCAACCCCCAAAGAGCGGATGTGTGGAGCTGTTGATGGACTGACTGCTTCAGCGCTGCAGTCAATTCAACACCTACTTCTGAATCCAAATTCGTCTGAGGCTCTCGGTGAGCCAGTCTCCGAGATGCGAACACAAACGCTCTACTGTTCTAAAGTCCTCTTGCATGAACTTTTTGATTACAAGGTGAATATGCTTCCTATCTGGAATCTCATGTCGCACTCCTTAAAGGCCTTCTCATTGAAAACCTTTATTACGTATACTTTGATATCATGCGCAGCCTGGCCTTATTCTACAGTAGACTTACGCATGCAGTTAATTTCAGGACGAACTGGACTCCATTTCGCGTGACCGAGTGATCGACGCTCGAATGCGTTCGAACCCCTTCGAGAACATACGAAAGGGCATATTTATGAACAGGTTATCCGACTTACTCCTTTTTCTGTTATATGGTTTTCTCTTGCGTAACGAATCTCATCGCATCTGCATTCTTCATGCTTTTTGGGTATCCTCTGCATTACGCCAAAATTGACGGTCGGATCCAATGAAAGTGGCTGGATTTTACTAATCGTAGTTTTTTTTAGCGTTAGAAGATACCATACTAACAGAACAGATACTAGCTAAAAGCCCAAACACGCGCGTTTCGCCGATATTCTGCCACCGTGTGGTACAGCTGCTAGGGGTTCGGCTCTTCAGTGGGTCCCCCAGAATTCCCTGTGTGCTTTCTGGTAGATACCCTAGTTTAGAAATTGTTGCTTTTTAAATTTCCTCAGAACTTAACTGCTAACTTGGAGTAGATCAGTTTATAGTAGGATCTATAGGCGCAGACCGAAATTTGATGTATGAATATTTGGGCCGAAGTCCAGCAGCCGCGTAATATTCATTAGCTGCCGACACACAGCCAGTAGTATATTTTAGCATTAAAATGATATACTCCATGTTAGCAGTTAATTTCTGAGGAAATTAAAAATTAGCAATTACATTTTTTTAACCCGAAAGCTAACGGCCGGCGTTTAACCTCGAAATTGTTCTTTTTCGGCTCCTCACCTTCAGACATATGCGACTCTAAGTAATTATCGTCTGGATGTCACTTGGTTGCCATTCCATCGCCATCAAACCCTCTGTGTTTTCTCGACGACCGTTAGAATCCAGTGTTGGTGGATTTTCTGAACAATATCGTGTACAGTTCTCCACTTGAAGTCTCTGTGCACAGGAGGCTCCGTTCAGGTTTCCTGTTCCCTCTCTCTCAGAGAATCGGGTGCTGATGTCTGCCGAGTCCAGTGTTGCCTCGAGGTGCTCAACTGTGTCATTGACATGTCTAGTCTAGAAGTGGAAATCCCAATCGAGAGCCCTTGATTTGATATTTTCGAACTTAAAGGAGATTATCCCGGTTTCCGCGGCGCCCTGCCAGGAGTTCGCCCACGAATTCCATCACAGTTTGTCGGGGAATTGATGTGAATAGGGAAACCACGTGGAGGCATTCCACTTATTCCCTTGACTCCAATGTTAGGCCCTTAACATTGGTTAGGCCCTTAGAGTATGCAGATAGTTGAGTCGTGAGAGCTGCTGGTGTTGGCGAATCGTCGGTCATCAGCCTAAAAACCACCGAACATCCATTCTACCGAGCTCTACGTCTGGATGCGACGTAGAAAGGCTGTTAGCTCCAAGGGGTTGTTTGACCTATCCACTCTAGTCCTACGACCGTGTCAGTGTGTTTCATTAAGAAAACAGTCACCTTTGTAGAGAGCTTCTGTGGGTGCGAGTTTTGCTAGATTTTACTTTATTTTTGGGGATCAGTTTTTGAACACTAATATGAAGCCACTTCTGTCCGTCGACAGAGCGATACTGTCCATTGGGCCTCTGAGTGCTCGCCGTTCTCCCTTGGTGGTAATTTAATGTTTTTGGTACAGTCAGTGAGCGGTCTCATGACATGTTAACTGAAGTTCTGAAATGATTTTTCGATTAGAAGGATTACTTAGGTGAGGATGTAGTATTGATTATCGAGCGACATAATCCCATAATATTTCAGGCACGCCGGAATGTCGGCTTTCGAATGCATTCATTTTCAGTCACCTACTAAAACCGCATTCGGCAAAAATGAATACTCAAGTTGTATGAATTTTTACCACTGATTTTCGATGCTCTGATATATTTAAATGTATTGTGTAGAAAAGATGCGCCGAAATGTCTTTCCATGTACACATTTGACAGCAAATTACGTCTTCCTCAGATTTTACACTTGGTAGAAGCGTATCTTTGGGTCTTAAATGCTTGTTATCATTAGGCTTTTTCAGGCCGTGAAGTACCCATCCTTTCGGCATCGTATCTGTCCGTTTATTAATGATCCTTGTGAAGTATAAAACGTGGTCCGTACTCATTGCGAAATTTTATGAGCCGTATATAACTTCTTAGTAGCGTAGAGAAATGTGTGATTTTCCTTATACGAAAAGTAGTATACAGCATGTAGTTTGGAAAACTCTAAGCGAAAGCTCAACCGGGGGTCGGGTTCAAAATCATTCGTGAATTGAAAGTAAACTTTTTAAATCGAAGGGTACCCGTAGTTCAGTATCATATTTGAAGAAGACGCCATTTGTTATTAAATGAGTACAGGAAATAATGTCTTCTGATGTGTCTTCTATAAAATATATTTGAATTTATAAGACAGAAATCGATGGATAAAGTGCACATTACTTAAGTGGGCATTTCATTTCGAGTATGACTTATGCAGGCCACCTGAGCTCATAAAAACGCCCGCATTCTAGCGTGACTAAAATATGTTGGGATTATGCTGCAGGCTAGTCAATATTACAACCCCATGAAAGCAATTCTTTCCAATCAAAAACACATTTCTGATAGTTCAGCTGCCGTATCCTCGAAGAATACTGACTCATTAACGGTCTTTTCTCGTTAGAGCCGCCATGAAAATGGCCAACATGGACCATCTCCTGGGCTACCTCTTTTCAAGAGCCACTCGCCAAAATGTAAGCTGGGAATTCCCTGCATGCAAAAATCTTTAAACGAAAAGTAAAGTAGCGGAAGTATTTTGATGGCGTTTGTATTTTTTTGTCTTCGAATGTCTCACAGGAGGTTTTGCACTTCGCGGATGTCTGTGCTGGACCGGGCGGCTTCTCGGAGTACCTGCTCTGGCGTCGTTGCAATCCACCCCTGCCAGATGAGACGAGAACCGACTCGGAGGCAAATGAGGCAGGAGATGCCACAAAGAGTAACGGTGGGCAAGAAGTCAAACTCGCCCGTGCCGATATCAAGGTGCGTGGCTACGGAATGACTCTGATCGGCGAATGTGACTTTAAGTTGAGCTGTTTTCTCGCGGGTCCGGTGGAGGCCTTCTGGGCTCATTACGGTACTGACAAGAACGGGGACATCACCAGTTGGGCGAATTTGAACTCTTTTGCAAACTTTGTCAGAAAGTGTACTGACGGCAAGGGTGTCAGTGTGGTGATGGCTGACGGGGTAAGTAATGCAATTTCTCACAACTGATGTCTTGCTGGGGATTTTATGGTCATTTTTGTTGTGATAAACGTCTCCCTTCGCGCCTCTTTTTCAAAGGGTTTCGATGTATCCGGCCAGGAGAATCTGCAGGAAGTTCTGTCTAAAAGAATCTACCTCTGCCAGTGCCTCTGTGCGTTGACTGTTCTTCGTCCAGGTATGTGCTCCCCATCCCCATTTGTATTTGACTTATCTTCCCTGGTGCACCAACTCACCTGCCTCGTCATCCCAGAAAAATCAAGACTCCTGCCTCATAGGTTGCTGTTATCTCAACTCGCAGTATTCTCAGAAACTCAGGAAACTTGAAAGTGGGAGGAGGAGGAGTACCAGCAATGGGGTGGCTATTTCTGGCTTGTTAACCGCCCCCAGTCTGTCTTGCCCAATGCCAGACCTTGCAAGACTGGAGATTCGAACCCGGACCCTTTGGTCATTGAGCGTTATTAAGTCCACTGCGCCACTCTTGAGGTAGGAACCCGCTGTACTGTCGGTTGTGATCAAGAATATTAATTATGGTGGAGGTGCGTTCACCGATCAGGTTACAGAACATGCCCGTCCCGGCCCTAGATTGTGCCCCAGGACGTAGCGGTGAACGCATTTCCACCATAGACTTTAAGGCTGTCGAATATACTTTAAGACAGTCAGGCTTATCAATCCATGCTTCGTACTTAACACCTCTAGTATTGCTTGCAAATCGCTGTGTAAACGCCTGCGTGCGCTGTGGACCCTTTGTCTCAAAGGCAGGACAGGACTGCCCACTTCTATTTGTTGGGAGTGACTACACTCCCAAAAACAAGAGCCAGCCAATCACTGGAGACCACGTGCGTTTTCTCTACTGCGCTGTCATCTTGATTGTGGTGCCTCTCCATTGGCTTTTTCCCTCGGGCCTGATCGATCTGCATATTCGAATTGTCGACCGGCTCGTCTGGAATGTTCTTCCCGAAGGGCATTGGGCCGAATGCCGGCGAACCACAGTAGGGCGTTATAAATATGCGTTACATCCAGTTAATTTGGACTTGCAATTTCCTAATACACATTTTCATGGCCGGTCGCGTTCTCCTTCTCTGCCGCGTTGGCATTGGAGACAAGGGTCGAGTGCGTATACGCTCCACGGGATTTCAAGTACCAGGCGGGTCATAACACTATTCTGCAATCGAGCCAGATCATTGCATGCCAGTCCTATGTGATGGACTACTGGTCGATCCCAGCGGAATTGGTAGGGCTGTTTACTCCTAGAACGGACCACGCCTAAGATGCGTTGGACCATTAACCTATGCGTGTTTTCTTTGGAAATATCACTGATCACTACCTGTGGTGCATTTTTCCTTATTTCCTTTTTATTGGACGCTGGTATTTCTCAGTCAGCAGCCTTCATGTCGACTTCTGTGACTTAACTTAGCTTATGCTGCCTGATGTTCAGCCTCATCCAGGTATTCTTTTCTGTTTGGATGTACATTGAAAATTGCTGGTCGCTGGTTAGTGGGTTTTGGAGCGGTTTGTGTGTGTGATGAGTGTTGGCTAATCGCTGCTGCTTCCGCAATCCTACACACATCAGTTTTAAAATGTATCCCACATTTATGTACTAATGCCTAGATATCTCACTGTTCCGCCCTGTACCTTTGTTTGAAAATTTTAGGCGGTCACTTTATCACCAAAATGTTCGACGTCTTAACTGAATTTAGTGCCGATCTCGTCCGCCTGATGAGCCATGTCTTCCGTGAAATCGCCTTCATTAAACCAGTCACTAGCAGGCCTGCCAATTCTGAACGGTTCGTTAATCCCTACTTTCCCACTTTTCTGACTGGACAATTTAAGTCACCCCTACTTTCCATATTCTTACTGTTGAAAACCTAACTGTTTGCCTTCCACAAATTTGCGATTTTCTTTCGGTTAACTCCTCCTCCAACCTTTAAATCGCATATCTTTTGGCTAATTCTTCCATACACAATTCCATGAACAAAGTAGATACCGAAGTAACCTCAAAGGCCCAACCTAGACCAACTTTGTTCTCTTTATGCAAGGTGTTTGAAAATTCCCATTTTAACTTGGATATCTGACACATGGATTCACGAACCAAGGGAATTTGGCACATAAAACCCCTAAAGTTTTATCTACTACGATAATAACGTTATTGATATTAGAGGTGAATACAACAGAGTGATTTGGTATGGTCCGAACACTGATATTTCCACACGAGTCCTTTCTACATCAACAGTGATTACATCCTTCAGACTGTCAATTTCTGTCATCCGGGTGTTGTAGACGCCATCTTTGGCAAACTCCAAGAGAAGGAAATCAGGAAATGCAATGTCATCCGTTCTGCACAGCTAATGACTTACACACCCGCAGCCAATCCACCTGCTTGAGATTTTCCTGTTCAGCAACTCATAGATGATCATGGTTGGATGTTACCTGTTGCTGTGCCGAGCTAGGCGTTTGAGGTAACTGTTGACCCAACAAGTCAAAAGGGCCCCAGCATGCGACCGTGTTGAGCCATTGCGGCCGACGGAATGAATGAAAACCTGAAAAAATGAAGGCAAAATGACTTGTTATAACTCGGTATTCAGAAAAACTTCGTTTGCTTCCCTATAAAGTGGGGCGGTTCCCAGATCTCTACACAAAGCAGCCCTTTATATGGAAATTAATTGCAAGGTAAGTTTCCAGCTGCTCTGCGCTTTCTAAGCAGTTATTTGTTCGCCGCAAACTACACCTTATCGGTGTCTTCTGGCTCTAGGTACTTCCTCTGTAAAGGGCTCCTTTCCACAGCATCCTTCATGGCCGGCTGTCCGGCAGCTCCACCGTCAGTTGAACACAGTCCAGCGCCGCGCCAGAAATTTATCCCATCCTCCACTGCCTCCCCGACTAAACCAAAACACAAGTTGCCTGGACATGGCCGGCGATTAAAAGCGTCCCTCCCCGCAAAACCTAGCTCCAACCAGTACGAGCAGACCGTCGGTCCTGTGGACACGGAGTCGGCTGTCGGCGTTCTGATACAGCACCTTCTTGACGTCAACGAGAAGCTTCGCAGACTGGAGAATGAGGAGAGGGGGGAAAAACCGTGTACTGTTTTGCGGTTGTGCCACCCTGAGGTTGTTGAAGAAGACAGGCTGTTTACGGACTTCCTCAGAACATCCAACGAGGAGTGAGTCCGAAACGGTGTCTGTATGCGTCACATGTATTTCTTGAATGTGATTTGCACTTCGAAGTGTTTATTTAACGATATTGATCTCATGTTCATAGCACGGGGGCTGGCATTTCAGCCACATCATATCTTTCGAATAGAATCTAGGGAGCCTCATATCCCACTTGTTTCCCTTCTCCCTAGCTTCCGCATGCTCCGTAGCATGCAGCGCGTGGGTTCTTGAAATTGAGTCGCCAAATCCTATTTCTTTATTTGCTCACGAGCCTTCTTCTGCCTTGACTCGGAAACAAGATTTTCTGAAACTGAACTTCCTGTTTTGTTTTTTCCTGTTGATGGCACCGTCTACTGTCATACCTCCTCTGAATAGATGAACTCCCACACTCGCTGTCCATATTAACTGTAACAGAACACGTCCCTTTTGCTTGTGCTGGATCATGGTGGAACTTTCTTCACCGAAGCATCTTGTCTGCCTCAAAATAGAGGAGTAATCTCTCGC
Organism: Spirometra erinaceieuropaei; assembly: GCA_902702965.1. NCBI lineage: Eukaryota > Metazoa > Platyhelminthes > Cestoda > Diphyllobothriidea > Diphyllobothriidae > Spirometra > Spirometra erinaceieuropaei. Next base: position 163,170 of record CACRXP010001003.1, read on the forward strand.
CCCATATCTAATCCGACTGCCACGTTTGCTACATGCCCATCTTCGCGGTCGATTTTGACGCGTTTTATATGAACTAATGTTTACTTAAAGAATTTCAGTAGAACTAACACATTAGGATGAATTTATTGGCTCCTCAATGACCTCGCCTCTGGTGTCATATTAATACTCCAAAAGAGGTGTCACAGGTAGCGTTTGTCTGACCACGACTAGTCAGCCTACTCTTAGAAGCTGAGCTATTTTCTTATCTTTCAGGATGGCGAAAAAACAGTGTGAGTACGTATCGAAGCTTCTCACTTGCGCAGAGGAGACAACGCTGAGCGATGATCGACAAGAGGACATCAAAGAGGCTTGCCTGAGAAAGTGGAAGGTATAGTTAAGTTCACCATATGCCTATCAATCCGCAAATCTAGTTACGCTATTTATGTTTGAATAGTTGAAATATATGCATCTCTTGCTACTAGAGTCCACCCAAGTCGTCGTAAAAATGAGTAACTGAAACAAATACTTTCATTTTCTTAACTAGGTCCGACAGAGTTCAAGCGCTAGGCTTTGACATGACAAAGGTTATGGCGAGCACACAATGCACCAACATTATACAACTTTTCCACACGGACCTCTTCAGAAGTGTTCCCTTGGTTTTGTCCCCAGTGAGTGGAAATAGTGTTTACTATTTTGGCGCTGCCCCGGTCAGATAACGTTTGTTCTGATCGGCCCTGTGGCCCAGGTTAGTATCCTCGCGGTTTAAAAAAGTGCGAACCCATGATTCAACAGTTAGACCGCAGGTCAAATTTCCACCTAAATACGAATGACTTGGACTTATTCATAGGCTGTCCTTGGTAGGGGGTTGGTCTATGGCCTTGCAGGCGGGATAGACCAGTTTAGATTTGTGATTAGTTTAGTTATTTTGGGTCTGAGAGCTGAGCTTATCCTCCTTTTCTGCAGATTCCAGCGGTATCGCGTTCGCCCATGCCCTGGCCCCTTTGGCCACACAATCATATCGACATTTTGAGCGAGATCGGTGTTGTAAGTCGCCCCCCCTCCTTTCACCCCCCCTTCCACCACCATTGCCACTGCCACCTCCCCTTCCTGTTCGTCATCTTATTCGCTTTGTTCATCATTGGCGGATGTCGGACTGCCTCCATCTCCATCTTTTTCTGTCTGCAGGATCCCCAGAAGGGTAAACCCCTCGGTTGGCTGCCGTCCTTCCTCTCCCGACCTGAAAATGTTCCCCTCTTCACCAGTCTAGATCTTAACCGACGGGAATTCGCCCCCGATTCCCTTGTGGCTGTGGTCTGCGGAAGTGCCTACCATAATACTGTCGACGTCTTAGCCCGCCCCATGACTATCTACTCCCGCGGAGGCATGCCAAATGTGAGCGTGTTCTTTTGACCGTCCTTTCTAACTGCGTCCCTCTGTGCAAGCTCCGTCCTCCCGTTTACAGTCGAACGTAACTCGGACCACACTTTCTCAAATCTCACCTCATTTCAACTTTGCACGATTCTATCCTCCCTCCTCCCCCAAGATCACACCTTCGGTTCTCGATTCCGTGTGCATGTTTGTCGTCCAAAAAGTAATGGCAGGGGTTTGTCGCTTAGCCCTACCGGGCGTGATAGAATTCTCAGTGGTGGAGACCAGGACTCGACACATTGTTCAGTTGGAGTACTAAAACCAATGACGAAGCTGAATGTTTGATTTCCCTAGCTCGTCCCCTACGCCAGCCACGTTACCTCCCTAGTATTATATCTGGAGACAGTAACAACTTGAGCATTGTGACCCGATCCCCGTCTCGACCGATACTCCGTCACTTGTACTATAGCGGGACACTTTCTCATCACCGACCTCACACTCCAGTGGCGAGACAATATCAAACTGACTGGTGATGAGTTAGGACGCTGTTGCTGGCCCGTCACGAAACCCCAGTCCCACAGATGCCGCAACACGGCTGGTCCCTCTCTCATAACTGTACCAGACTCTACAAACACATTCACCCGAGTGGAGAAGGCATTTTGAGCACCCCTATTTGGTTCCACCAGCCAACCCGGGCAGCTATTGCGATCTGTGCTTTGCGTTCGCCACAGCTTTTTAGACGAGGAGGGGGGAACCAGATGAGGTCAAACTGAAGTAACCACCTCGTGTATCAAGGCATTTGGTGGGACTACTAGTCTGTACCGCATTGCCTATCCCCTCCCCCTAAGTACACCGTATACCCCGAATCCATCCGGGAGTTCCAAATGTCTATGTCTCCAACATTCAAATGAATCTGCACACATGCAGGTGTAAGTACACAGCGTTTGTGGTGTCACGCCAGACTGCGCTACTATTGCCTGTTTTTGATTCTCTTGGAAGTCGTCTTTCTTTGCCGGAATCGTGAACTGCCATCCCATTTTTTGACTAGAGAGAAAATCTCTTCGACATGGACATTTGAGGCAGCTATTACTCGCGCTATTTCGAACTCTCGTTAGGGCTTTTGACTCTGTAAGTTATAGAAATCAGTGGGACAAAATTTGGATGTCCCGGACGGCTAACCATGGTGGCCGTCAACTCCATGCTGGGACACCTGGCGGACGGTGGATTAGCCTTGCTGACGTTCGCAGCGACGACGAAGCAGGGCAGCCATCTCTTCCCAGCCGTCCTCAGCATCCGCACTGCCTACTGAGAATATTGACTGGGGATCGACGTAAACTGTTGAACTGATGGAAAACTGCTCAGCATTCGTCGTCACAAAACCTGCTCCTTGCCGCCGACTCTGCGTTAAACAGCGTGTGGACATTCGGCGAATTCTGGGCCGTTTCGTCGCCCTATGCACCATCCTCGGGCAGACCACCGGTACTGAAGAAGGGGTGAACAAGAACGACACTGTGTGGCACTTTGGAGACTTCGCTTAAGTGTCTCCATAGGGATTAAGAAAGAATATGTACACGCGATATCTGGAACAGGACGTGTACTAGTCTGAGCTTACAGTCTCATAGAGGAGGCCATCGTTAGAGACTGTGAGAATGCAGCGTCCCATGAGCACTCCTATCCCCCCCCTTCCTGACTGGACTACAAAAACTGCCCATTTGATGCCGCATTCTCACAGTCTCTGACGATGGCCTCCTGTACGAGACCGAAAGCTCAGACTAATACACGTACTGTCCGAGATATCGCATATTTATCTTCTTTACAACAAGAACCTGGGATTCACATATTCGTGATTAGGAAAGGCCTTCATAGGACCGGTAGGCCAGCCGTAAAAACTGTCTTTGGTGCCAGCCGAATGGTGGAGACCAGAGTGGAATGGCAGCTACACAAGACTGAAATACCGCTGCGTCCCAACGTCGCCGACGACGCCCAACCCCCTCCTCGGTATGTTTAGACTGTCAGCGTTAGTTCAAGGTTCGGATCGGCCTTGTGAGACGTCTTCGAATTCATTGCAGTGTAAACAGAAGTACCAAATCCCACCCAAAAAGTCACCACCAACGTCACGAAAGAAACCTTTCTTACCTGTCCTTACGGTAAGTTCACCTTCTCATATGGCTTCCGTACATTTCAGTCACTCATTGGCCTGGTCGGACACCTGTGAATCTATCACGCCGTGACTGCAAGACTAGTGCCCCAGGACCGCGGTCAGCTCGTCACGCACGTCCTTCCCGCCCACAATGTACCCGTCCACTCAAGTATTTCATTGGGTCTAGTCGGCCAAGCGCGCACACATACTGCCGATTGCCCAAATACCACCAGTAATTCGTCCTTAACGAACACATATTCAGTCACAACAAGCACTCCTCCGTTGATATGCGTACACAGGAAGGCCACAAGTCACTCATACCAAAACTACAGTGATGTTTCGTAAACCTCGGGGACAACGCACGATCTGTTGTATTCGCTTACGCACGCGTGTGTGCGTGGCACACGATTGGCCTGCGCCAGCCTCTTCTCCCACCCAATGTCATCGCTAGTCTAGTGAGACTCGCTGAGCAACGTAATATTGAGGCCAATCTTCAAAAACCCCTCCTCACGGAAAACCAGCACATTCTTTTTTATGATAAATGTGGTGCACTTTGATCTATTACGACTTGGAAGGCTGCCAGCTGACGGGCCAACTCGGTCTTCGTTTAAGACGAAGCACAATGATCCCCTTCGTATGGACTTCCTGATGTCCTCACTCATGGAAGGTCCGGTACCCCTGAATGCAGCCTGTTACGCGTAGAGTTTAGGGCCAGGCCGTGTGTGGCACGCGTAGACGGGTTGTTTAGCTTTGCCAACCACTGTATCCACGTCAACTTCCAGCAGTATTGACTTTGTTTTGTCATCAGAATGCGGTGGGTGTGGGGGGAAGAAATGGGGCAGATGAAGCACAAGGCGGCTTCACCATGAACACATGTGTGCTCAAATCACGACTGTATCCACCTCGTGGGGCAGTGGCGGACCTCGTCATTCAATTAAAAGACATACACCCTGGTAGTTCAGAGGACAGGGTACTCTATCGCAATTCAGGCGTTCGGCTCCTTTCCCGGGATGGGTTCTATTGCTTTTTGAATCCGTTATTTCCCTAATTTCATATGTGAAATTAATCCGTTGGTGCATTTAGTCTGTTGGGAGCACGTTGTGAGTAGGCATGTATATATGTGCTTCAGTTCTCCTAAAACGGGCCACGCTGGATCAGCATGGGATAGATCATAGTCCGGCGCCCTCTCACGTCGCGCCAGTTGGGATCCCTGCCGCCCCCCCCCCCATTTTTGCTGATCAAGCGTTTGTTGTGGACCGGGGGCTGTGGTAGTAGGCTTAGGTGCGGACCCGGCCGTGCCAGCCACCTGCGTCCTCACCTGCCTCCGGTCTTCTTAACTTGGTCATGACACCGGGCCCAGGTGGGGGAGGAGAGAGTGCGGTTGGTGCTTCGCAAGTCCACTGCCACTATAAACTAATTCATGCGCGAGCCAACGTCTCTGCTCCCACCTCGCTGTGGAGCGCACGGTGAACATCGTCGAAATGGACGGTCAAGATGTCGTGCCGTCGAGTACCCCCACAACGGACCACGCGGTAGATGCGCTGGACCAGCACAGGGACTAGATCGAAGTCTGGCAGGAGTTATCGGGGATACGCATCCATATCAGATGCTAGCAGTGGGGTTTGGTTGCACGCCCAGTTACCTGTTCGCTCCGTGCCAACTGGGAACCGTGCTGTCCCCTGTTGTTGTATTAAATTCTCTGGTGTCCATCGTGAACCAAGGTGTGTCTAGGTGCGGGTTTACGCAATGTCAGCCACCTGCGTCCTCTCCCGCCTACGGTCTTCTTGACACTAAATTAACACCGGATTCAGGTGGGGGAGGGTGAGAGAGTGATAGGTACACTGCTGGTCAACTATCACTGTAAACTAATTCACACGTAAGTCACCGTCCATGCTTTTATTCTACCGCGGAGTACTCTTGGGACATGGTCGCCAAGAACGGTCAAAATGTCGTTAGCATGATCCCTTGTGAAAGTCAGTAAGTTACCAGAAAATCAAAGCGCTTGTTTTACGTCCAATATTGATATTTTTTCTATTTGGGTGAGACAGCGGTCTCCTGGCCTTGTTTCAGTTACCTGTAGGTTCTTTGGAAATCATTCGTCGCTAACTTTCACGGCATTCTTTCGTCAGTTTGTCCTTCTGTCACGTGGGCATGGCATTTACCGACCAGACTTGCTAGAGAACGGAAATTAGGGGGATTCTGTTTTGTCCTTCAACTCCAGTCCAGACCTCTAGTAGGTGGCTGCTTAACACATCCCATGTTTAGATCTTTCCGGACTCCTTTTGACCTGTGACTGGCTAGCGACAGCAGATTAGCCGAAAAGTCATTTTATTCTCGTCTACAAATGCCGATGACCTTTTCAATCATCCTTCTGTGTTTAGGGGGTGGATATCGAGTTCACTTACGATGGGAAGACATGGCAGGGGCTCTCTTCCAAGTTCCCTAACCTGAATCCTCGTATTCCGGCAGCGAGTCTTTTGTGGGGTATCGTTACTTTCGAATACAATCAAAAGGTTGGTTTCAATTCTCCTGTTCCCTCATTTTTATTGCTTTTGGATTTTGCTCCTTATAAGTTGGAATCCGAGCCTCCCTCGCCCTCCCTTGTTGTTGTTGTTGTGCGCGATGAACCAGGGGTGTTGGGGCACGCCCAGGCGCCAGCTCACGCCACGCTGGCCACCTGCAGCCTCTGCCGCCTCCAGTCTGCTTGACTCTGTCGTGACACCGGACCCAGGTGGGAGAAGAGGAGTGCGGCAGATACTGCAGACGCTGAAATATGGACTTCATACTAAATTCTAGGAGTAGTATCCATTTCTTGTCCTAAATTTAGCCCTAACCTTCACACTGGCCCCTTTACAGCTAGCCTTAATACTAGCCTTAACCCTAGTATCAATCATTGCCCCTGGAGCCTACAGCATGCGTATCCAACTTCAGTGCCCAACCACGCGTACGTTCCGGACAGTGTGTGTTCTAACATATCTTCTTGGCCCTCCTCCCTCTCCTGCATTAGTTGGGACATGCACTGTTACCGACGGCCGAAGGATGCCGGCGTAAAAGGCTTTTTATTTTCAGCAAGACTCTTTGTGTCAGTCAGCACGGTCGGGTGAATTGGACCACCCGCTAGCGGTTTTCATTGTCTATTTGTCGGCGAGAAAACCCATAAAGTACGTCCCCCGTCTCCAAGCGGATGGCCGATCGGCAACCTCTTTGCATCTGACTTCCTCCTTTACTGCGACAGATTTTTGTATGTATAGGAATACGCCTTTCTAGTTTGGTTTCCTAGTCCTCAACTCGGCCTTTGGAGGGATATTCAACCTAAAAAGCATCGCGCTAACAAGATATACCCACATTCCGTCGGTTCATTATCGTCATTTCACGATGCCGTTATCGGACACAGATGCATTTAACGGGACTGTCTGTTTACTCAGGCCTAACTCTCTGGGTCCCGGTAGCGTTACCACTGCTGGTCTAGGAATGCCCATTCGCGTCAGGCGCAATTCTCCCTATTTTGCAGCTGACCTTGACTGAAGGCCGTCTCATTATCCGCTATTTGTTGACTTGCTGGATTGCCAGCCGTCAAGACAACAGACAGGCCCATTTTTCCCGACCAATCGTCAATGGTGAATGAAGTCGCCAGTACGAGCACGACGGCGAAGGCAGAAGTGATGGGCACTATCAGCACTACCGCTACTGCCGCTGCCGCTGCTGCGGTTGTCGCTGCTGCCAAAACCATCATCATCGTCGTCACCACAACGACGACGACGACCACCACCACCACCACCACCACCACTATCACCGACAGTTCGACCATCGATTTCGACGATGTCCACCGTGTGCCCCACAGTTGCAGCAGCAGTGGGAGCAGGGACGGTGACTTACGCAGGGGTTTATAGTGCCAGTAGACTTGCGTGGCATCTACCTACACTCTATCCTCCTCCCTCGCCCGAGCCCGGTGTCAAGACAGAGTCCAGAAGACCGGAGACGAGGGAGGCCGCAGGTGGATGGCTCGGACGGATCCTCACCTTGACGTTCCACCACACTCCCTGGTCCACACAACAATAACCAGGATTTCAACCAACAACAAAGATTTGGAGGCTGGCACGACCGAAGCCGCGCATGGGCGTGCCGCCGACGCCTGGCTCGGATCCCACACTGTGGTGGGAGTACCATAAAGGCCACATTAAAAAGGAGCCATTGCAGCTGACTCTCAGACCGCCTCCAGTTAAGGAGGAGGTCCAAGTTACCCCGTCAGTTGGCAACCTTTCAAGCCACAGCCTTTAGCGCACCGTGATAGCTTCAAGCGCGTCAGATTGATTATAGTGAGGAAAGTGCGCTGAGTCGTCGACCTCACTCTCCCTTCCCATTCCCACACCCCAGCCGCCGTCCGAGCCGGTCGGCAAACTGGAGTGGGGAATGGGCGCGGTGGCTGACACGGTCGACTGACCATGCCTGCGCGCGCCACAGCACGACCTGGCCCCCCATACACACACAAACACCAGGATTTCACACAACGGGGGTTGTACAGCGTGTCTCTCACTTGCTTGAGAGGGCCGTGGAAGGTGCTGTTTCAGCCCGTCCCCAGCCCACCAGTCCGCCATTCCACACAACACACACACCACCACCACCATCATCATCATCCTCATCATCATCACCACCTCCACCACCATTATCGCACATTTTTGTCCGGTTCCAACAACACCGTGCTACCTCTGCTGTCCTGTAACTGGCGTCTGCCATTGTGTGGCATATGTATTAAGCTAATCATGTAAACCCTAATGCAACAGGTTGAATCCTAGCTGTAGCAAATGGCAGGTTTTGACTAAGCCTTTACGGCAAACAGGGTACGAGTCCGTGCTCCGATTTCTAGAGACGTTTTGAGCTTCTAGAACTTTCGCCTCAATAAGTGGGGAGATTGCTTATCTTTCTGTGTGAATACTTGCCATATTCTCATCATCTTCTGAATCTTTTCTAATTTGCACTTTTCACAGACTGGTCTTCGAAGATTCAGCCTGACAGTCCTCGACGTTGCCTGTCTTTACGGGAAAGATTTACGATCCCTGTCCTATCGCCAGAGGTATAAAAGCCAATTTTTCGGAATTTCACAAACACATTTGGGCATTTCCTTTCCCTAGCCCGGAAAAGGACCATTAACCAGTGGTCCTTCGCATCTTCCCCTCGAAATTTCCGCCAACAATTTTCATCTACTTTGACCATGCATTAACAGGGTCAATTCCAGTCCATCAGCACTTGCGAGGCACGGATTTTTCCGTCTGTTTCTAGTGGTCACATTGAGTTGGCATTTTTTATTTTCAGTCCCTGCTTTCTTTCAAGCAAACGAATTGTCCTTTCTGACTGCTTACTCCTCCGTGTCTCTTTTTGTAGAATGGACTACGCCGCTGGGGTGGCCCGCATCGTTAACTTCGACGGCATGGACCAGTCCAACCTCATTGTTCCCCCTCTGGTGGCTCTCCGTGACCTTGACGCCTTTATTAAGGGGTATGCATCATTTGGGATCGTTGACTCTGTGGCTATGCCATTTTTGTCCATCGGTAGGACCAATTGCTCTGCGTAGATAGCAATTTACGATCTACCCAGTGGCTCGGCTTTTTAAATGCAGAATAACATCGCCGACAAAGGCAAGAAAGACTGGAATGGCCACTTCTGGCTCGTTAGCTGTCATCGGCCAGCGAACCCCAACTCAGAGGTATGCAGCCCCTGAGGCTCTAACTTGCGACCTGTTGCCTAGAAGTCTAACTCCCTAACCACTGAGCCAGGGGCCAGTCGTCCTGTCCGTTTCGATCGGACATATTAACAATGGTAGATGGACGCGCAACGATCCCGGGACTGGGTATGGCTGGCTGATGATGGCTAGTAGGCCAGAAACGGCCATCCCAGTCTCCGCAGATCATTCCAGTCTCCCTCATCTTTGTCGGTAATGCTAGTTTATCTATATTATGTGCTCCACTGCGGCCCCTGGCGGGACTCGAGAGAGAGAGCCCCAAGACACAACGAGACGAGTGAGTTCCGGAGTGCGATCGGTGCGCGCACCTCTACTAGTGTTCAGTGCAGTTTGCTGTCTTAACACCGCCCTTCGACATCCTGAAACCCTTCCCACTTTTGCTCTTCGCTAGCCTTCCTGTGATGTCGTGCAAGGATCGGCTGCAACCGGGACCCATGGTGCCCACAGTGAATGACTCTGCATGCATTCCATGGACACTGTACCTCGCCACCCACCTTGCCGGTGCGTTTTTTTCATTTCCCTTAATATGAGGGTTCTCAGACACAAGTTGCGCTGTTGCGTCAGACCTTAAAGGAGAAACCAAACTCTTTGTTATCTGACAAGTGCTGCGTGAATCGTAGGTAGTGTCAGTGAGTGATCAGCACACGTAAGCCACGTGACCGAAGTGCTTGGTCCTCCACAGCTCCAAATCATATCTACAGTCCACCTAACCCTGGTCCTATCAATAGCATACCATTGGAGTATGCCGATGGGACATAGTGAATGTGGGAACGGTAGAGGTTTATGCTGTCCAGGTCACTACTGCTCAAGTCCAGGATAGCGGTGATTCTCGCCGAGGTCGGCGGACGACAGACTTTCCTTGTGGTTGCTTGTTTTTTGCCTCTACTACCCACTTCGTGTTGAAGCACTGCATCTTACGGCTGTGTACGTTCTTTCTCTAAGCTCCCTGGATTGAAGTGAAGAGCAGTAAGACTGGCCAGTTTTACTACTTCAACCGGAACTCTAACGTTTCCGTCTACGCTCTTCCCAAGGAGGCGATATTGCCTTACAAGTGAGTTGCTCTGCTTTCATGCCCTACCTTTACCCATTCCATCTGATAGATCGTCGTCATGGGAGCGGGGTGGTGTTGCACCGCAGCGGCCGAAGATGTTGAGGGTGGCACAGACGTACACTGGGTTATGTAGATAACTTCGGGGGAATTCCCGACTAAGAGTGGGCTGAACCGAGTCGTTAAATAGGCTGTCATGCACATGCGGACGAACATCGTAGAAAAAGGGGGTTGGGAGTATGAAACAGTGGTACCACCAACAAGAAATAAGTTATGGAAGAATCAGATCAGATCAGATCAGATTTATTAAAGGAAAGATAGGCAAGCGCCTTTGAACTCCCTTTTGGTTGAAATAACATTATAAAAACAATGTATAAGGCTAGTGTCAAAGAATACTAAGTAAGTAATTACCTATAATAAGTATTGGTTACTGGTATAAAATTGTCTGTGAATGCCTTCTATGTCAAAATTGTACAATAAACAGTACGCGGTACTGAATGGACCAAGTAATATCGAAGCAAACGTAAATGCTTCGCCCAGGAGATAACAGAAAGCCATAAATACAGGGAGTAGCATGCTTTATAAGGCAAAGATTTGGGGCGATGGTACAGGGGGAAATCTGTTAGTTTTTGATGCCGTGGTGATGCATATCCCTGTACTGGTCAAACTTCCTCTTAAATGTGTCCACGGATAGTGACATGACGACGTCCACGAGCAGAGCATTCCATGCCTTTATCACTCTGTGGCTGAAGATGGATCTTCTTGTGTCCAGTCTCGTAGTTTCAGAGGATGTCCTCTCAAGCTAGTAGTGGTGGCCAGGTCGAAGAAGTCGCCGAATGCGAGGCAGCAATCCCGACCCCGTAGCATTCGAAACGTTTGAATTAAGTCGCCATGTAGTTGTCTATAGTCTAGGGGAAAGAGGTCAAGATTGGACAGTCTAGTTTCGTAAGGTAGGTTTTTTGACCTTTGACGAGCTTGGTTGCCCGCCGTTGCATTTTTTCGAGGGTGGTACTCTGTTTGACTGAACAGGGTCTCCAGACCTGAATGGCCAATTCTAACTGTGGGCGCACAAACATCCCGAAGACCCTGCAAAAGCACCCTTTGTCAAACTTCGCAAATGCCCGCTTGATGAGATATAAGCTGGACATTGCGGATTTCGCTGCTTTTAAGCAGTGGAATGATGGCTTTAGTGGAGATGTTATCCATACACCTAGATCCTTCTGAACCTCTGCCACTGACAGCGGTGTGTGATTTAGATAGTACGTCTGCCGGTGCACAGAGCTGGTTCTGCCAATCCTCAGAATGTTGCATTTCGTAACATTGAA
>CACRXP010001003.1:175292-186951 GCA_902702965.1 Spirometra erinaceieuropaei
CGAAAACCACAGTTATAATCGCCGTAAGAAATAATTTAAACAAGAGTGGGATTACCGACAAAGACGAAGGAGACCTGGGTGGTAATTTTAGGCTTGTTAGCCGTCGTCAACCAGTCGTGCCGAACTCCAGGTTTGGGAGCATTTGAGGCTCGAACCGGCGCTCTGCTGGTTATTAGTCCAACGCCCGAACCAATGAAACAAAGGCTAATTGTCCTGTCAGATGCGATCGGGTGTGCTAAAGCCGGTAGAGGGCGCTCACCGATCGCGTTACTGGACATACTCGCCCCATTCTGCCATGGGACTCAAACTACGACCCTCACAAGCGAAAGGACAATGAACCCGATCAAGTTGCTCTCGGCTCCATCTCCATGCTGCTTCTTTGCTGCATGTGTTATTCGAGTCGGAGGCTATCTCGGTGCAGTCTGCCTAGTTAGGAGTATATGTGGAGTCCCGGACTGGCGGGCTGAGAGTCAGTGAGGAAACTGGTAGACGAAGGGGGTTATTTCCGTTGCCGAATCCCACCATGACAGTAGGAAGTTAATCACGTGATCCAGCTGCTTACAGTTCGGACGTAGGAGACGGCCGGTTGTCACCCGAAGTAGGACCATAGATGCGGTCGTTGGGTCCACCACACGGCCAATGTCAACCAGGTGCTTCATAATGGAACGTCTGGGGGTGCTTTATTTTCCGCCCTTAACAGCCACTTTGGCATGCGTTCAGCTGATCGTGTTGCCTTTTCGTGCGCCGAATACATTTGTATCCGCAACTGCATGTAAACTCATAAATACAGTTTTATGTGGCGGGCATTGACAGGATGTCTTTAGTTGGTTAGTTCCTTCAATCTTACATTGAAGCTTTAGTTTGGTCGCGTCTGACACATTATCACCCTTAAAAGGGAGGTAGATGCCCACCGACTTTTTGGCACGAACATCCCTGCTGGCTTAATTGTCTGTTTCAACTTCGCAAAAGTGCCTCGAGAATTTCCGAAGCACGGCAAAAGTGACATCGAGGAATTATACATGTGTACTAATTGATGACCTAGAATTCGTTGATCCCCCCTCTCCCTCAAAGAACTCTGTCAGGCCAAAAAAGCTAACTTCGGGAAGGCATAATCTATCCGATCAGTCAACTGGCAATGGAAGCGAAAATTTCAGACTGCTCCTCGGATACCAGGATTTTGTCTTCTGAGGTGATTCCTAACAACGGCATCAGCAAGGAGTGTTATGTCCTGTTATTCTGGTTCCGAAATCGTCACCGTCTGAGTCAATTGCCGCCTTACCTCACACGCAAGTTAGAGACGTTTAGTCCAAAACCTCACCGGATCTAAAGGTGGCTTATTGTCTGCCATATTGCCCTCCATATCTGTGAAGGAGCGACCTGAACTTGCCGGATCTACTGTTGTCAATTATCGGTGGTCGGATCAGTTGTAGTGACAGCTGTTTCCGCATACACGTTAAACACGTAGGCACCTGACCATGAACTCATATACGAACCGATATTTTCAGACCTCTTTTCTGGAAGCGGCATGCTTTGCAGACAGTCGCCGTATGTTTGCTGGGTGTGGACCCTATATTTTCCCCCGAAAAGGTAAGGGAAAAGAGCTATTTCGGAAGAGCGTCTCCCTATTTGATGAACTGTTACCACTTATTCCATCCACACTTCCGAACTAATCCTCCCACATGTTTACTTCCTTCCATTCTAGTAAAACCAAGTTTTTCCAAGTGCCCTGGACGCGTGCGTCCGTGGATGGGTTCGATGCCGCACAGCTGGCCCAGGATGTGCTTCATTTAGATTTTTAAATTAACCCCTTGGATGTCCTTCGAGAAACCTCTTTCACTTCCTCTTTATTTTTGAAATAAAGATATGCTGTAATCATGGGGGTTTCCGGAGTGAATACGGGCCTCTCATTTTGTCTTGGAGCTCACAGGCAATCGCGCAGCGACAACGGTGTGTACTCTAGACACGTATTGCCGACAGAGGGCGAGAGAGAGACGCGGCCCACTCCTGCGTCCGACATGGGCACAACTGTGGTTTACGCTCGAATTTGTTTATGTTGAGGCTGACTTGCACATCGCCAGACTCACTTTATCTTACTAAACTCCCCTTTGCATTCCAGCAACATCATAAAGTCGAAGCAACTGGGGTGGATATAGGCGCAGTGACTGTCAAAATGGAACCGCCGTACCCAAACCCGGGCCTGACAAACACGGGGCTCGACCGTGATTTCGTTTGATTAATCAACAAACTACCGAACATTGGCCCCCGTTATCGAGCTCTGTCAGTTAGGCTCGGGAATCTTCCAAGTGACTTTTACGTGATGCTCATAAGAAATTCTGATCGCGTAATGAAATACGAGTCCGCCCGACGTGGGGCGGTGGTGTAGCTGGCTGTCGACTAAAAACAAGTCAGAAGTAGCTGTTCCGGTCTCCTTTGCCAACAGTATTCTAGCGTTGGTGCTCTCTCACCGGACGTGCGCTTTTATGTTCAAGGACAGTATGCTCCGCGAAGATTTTCAGTGGCGAAGAGCATATTGCATGCATTCTCCATTGTAAGGCTACGAGCGGACACGTGTTGTTCAATTTTTCCATCACCCCACCTGAATTTGCTATGTCCTCTGTCTCGGCTGAGATACCAGCATACGGGGTGTGATGGGTAATTATATCAGTGACTTTAATTTGCCTTCTTCCCAACTGTCTCATGAAACGCTAGTCAGAAGTGAGCTCATGACGGTCCCGTTAGTTGGATTGAGGCTGTTCATTTGATGTGCAAATGGTACTTCGTTGTGTCTCATGCACCTACTGGATCTACGCAAATAATAATTATCAATCGAGAACGCTTTTGATGTATTCGAAGTAAATGTTGCTTGTCTGAGTCCTTTTATCTACTCAGCAGGACCAAAAGGGTCTTGTAGATAACTCGGGAAGAGGTGAACCTGAAAAAGTTTCGATTTCCATGTTAGCCACTGCGGTCGAATGGCTCGGACATCACGTCCGGCGTTGACGGAATCCGGATCCTGGGTCTGTAAATCTTTGGCAACACGACTGTTACAACCCACCGACCCCAGGCAACAATTCGTCGCCGTCTGCTGCAACCCAAGGACATATTGCCATTCACTGAAACCTCAGCAGTTGTCTATCAAATACGTTGTAACGGTGGAGACTGCAACTACGTTGGGGAAATCTTGCGAAATTTGCAGACCCGCCTACATGAGCACAAACTGACAACTAGGAGACTAGAATCAAACTCGGCTTGCGACATATCGGAGAAACTGGCCACAGTTTTGACTTTCAAGAAACAGCCGTATCAGACTGGGACACATCGAGGCCAGAAAGTCACGAACTTGTGGCTTGGTACTCAGATGCCAGCTCAATCACCAGGCATCTAGACCTTCCTGCAAACCATAAAGTCCTACATCAGTTCATCCGTCATGACCAGGACAAGACAGGCACACGGAGCTTAAGAATATCGAGGGATCCTGGCTTGTCTAATTCACCCAAAAAGGGGGACACAAACGTAACCGATCCCAGTTGAGGTGACGACACAATGCAAAAAGCCGCCAGCATTCACAGACAACTGTCAGAAGACCAGGGCGGGGAAAAAGAAGAAAATCGATCAACCCAGGGCCAATTGATTCCGCCGTTTAAAATTCTGGTCGATTTTTTGCACAAAACGCTTTGATAATGGGAAACCGGCCAAGCCATCCGATACGTTAGTCAGTCAATTCAACTGATCTGGTGGGACCATCACATTTCTCAAATGATTCGTAAGTTCCGCAGTTACTGCTGTTATCAAGGCGTGGTAGTGGACTGACCACATCCCTGTGACTAATGTGTAACGAAAATGTCCGAGACTCCACAGGCGCAGTCTGTAGCGCTTTGGGTGCCGTCGCACGGTGCTTAGAGAAGACTGGGAGGGAATAAAGATTTCAACTCGGCAGAGCATGACGCGTTCCCGTGACCATCTACCCCATGCGCGGCAGTCCAGGAAAGTCTGATCACGAATTAGTTCTGTCTAACCCCAGTTTGCTAGGAAAAAAACAGTAGTGTCGCACGGCGTCAGAGTGTAGATCCAAGCCAAGTGACTGTCAGGTTGTAATCATTTTGTTTTCCGTCTCAGCCGTACAGAGCTGAATAACGGATATGAAGCTGTAGTCTTGTCATTTTAGAACTGGGCCTGCGTTGGGTCTAATTGTCAAGCTAACCATTGTGACGATTGGAAATAACTTCCTATTCCTCAGGATGCAAACAAACCACAACTTGTTGTGCACGGTAGTCCAGTTATTCCTTGCCTGGCCGATCTACACCGTGAATCAAGACAGGGTGGATCGACTCAAACGGAGGAGGCAATTAGGTCACACCTCTGGTTGCCGCCTCTCAGGGAATAAGTAACTACGTTTTGTAATGCTTGTCTCATTTGTGCTTCGCCAGAGCCCTCCAACGATGCAGACCACATTTGCCATCCATGTCTACCTAGCCCCCTTTTGAAGGCGTGGGTATCGACGTCGTTTCATTTCCGTATATACAGTAAGTGGGCCAACTCATGAAATGTCATCCGAACTGCGTTTTCGTTTAGAAAAGATTACTTATTTAGTGTTGTAAAACTAGTGATCGCGCAGCATAATTCCATGATAATTCGATTACCTCAGGGTGCCGGCTTTCGAACGAACTTCCCGACTACATGCTTAAACTATGTGCTATAAAAAAACGATTACTTTGTTAGCATGCATTCTTCTCATTGCTTTTCGATGTCCTTAAAAATCCAATTAAATTTCATGGGAAACATGCATAAAAACATCCATCCTTTTGCTCATTCAGTAAAAAATTGCGTCGTATTCCAAATTTATGTTCGAAGGAAGAGTATAATTCGGTTTTCAAAATCTTTTCTAATTTCCGGATAATTTTGGTCCTCGACCTGCCGTTACACTTGCGTTCAGGGGTTCCAAACTAAATGGCGTATATTTTCCGCGTACGGTAAACCATACATTTCGCTGCGGTATTAAGAGGAGACGATATGGGATCCATAAAATATGGCAGTTGATTTGAGCCATTTTGTTAACTTTAATAACCACATTGATAAATGCAGATACATGACGTTTTATGAACGACCATTTCACGGTATTAAAAATCGCAAAATTAGTAACTTTTTAAAACCGAATTATACCCTTCCTTCGAGTATAAAATTAGAAGAAGACGTAACTTTCAACCGAATTAGCAAAAGAATAAATATTTTTCTGCTTGTGTCCCATGAAATATAATTGAATTGTTAAGGGCATCGAAAATCAATGAGAAGAATGCATGCTAATAAAGTAGTCGTTTTTTACAGAGCATAGTTTCAGCATGCAGCCAGGAAGAAGTTCGCTCGAAAGCCGGCATCCTGAGGTAACTGAATTATTATAGAATTATCCTGCACGATGATTAGTTTTACAACCCTACTTAAGTAATCTTCTCGAGACGAAAACGCATTTCGGTTGACATTTCATGAGTTAGCCCACCTACGGTAACTTCTGACCACTGGTTCATTTTAGTGTTGGTTGACTACTTTAGAAAGTGGGCCGAGCCAGTCCGCTTGCGTAGTCAAAGTGCCGCTTCAGTTACAAATGCATTACTTGATAAATGTTCTTGTCCGTCTGGAGCCCTGTTTCCCCACATGTGGACTGCGGAGCTAATTTTGGGAACAGCCTACTGCATTAAGTTTTGCAATGCACCCTTAATTTATAAGACGCGAACGACACTCGTTCACTCTTTGAGTAACGGAGAAGTAGAGCGTACTAATCAAACTTCCCTGATGGCGTTTTTCGAGGACCACAATCCGCAGAATTGGGATGTGCGCCTGCCGTTCGCAGTGATGGCTTATTGGGCTAAAATTCATGCCTCGTCGGGATACGTCCCCGGCTTCATGCTGACTGGTCGTCATTTCCGACCGCCTTTTTGATTTCACCTGCACAGAGCTGAATAATGAACGATGGGTTTATCGCCTCAAGATGAACGATAAAATCATACCCCCAGTGAAGCCTGAAAGCCTTCGGCTAAGAGAGCCTGCTCTAACGGCCGAAAAAACTTCGTGATGCACTCCCAAGGAAGATCACTACTCCACCCAGTGAAGCGTAAATGAAGTGAATAGCCTGCGTATACACAGCGAACGTCAAAACCGGCTAAATACTGACCGAAGTCTTCTAGTATACTTTTAGATAGAAAGAAGTCCTTAGGCGAATTCGCATAAACAATAAACGCGTAACATGCCCCAGTTACTTGGTTCGCGATAGAAGGGCGATTTTGGTTGAGACCTGCTTCGACAACATGCGCCTCTCAAAATTTAAGAGGTACTAAAACAGCGCTTTGTTTCAATTCATTTTCGAGGCTTGCTAGGCAACACCCAAAGTGTGACTTCCTGTTGCTGTGAGTTAAGAAACCAAGCAAGACCTACTAACACAAATGTTGTAATTAGTCACACATGTGAAACCCCATGTGGTTCAAAGCCTGTCCTTGCCCCCTGCGTTACTGGATCCTCTTCAGCACTGCCACTGCCGTCCCGTTCGCTGGATTGCGAACGATGTCACCTCCGTCCATTGAATCGCGCGCTGCTACCCCTTATTCTCGCTGCCCGCGGTTGTAGTTGAGGGACAGATCGTGGCATGTTTTAACTTCCTTTGATCAGTAGATGACGTCGGGCCAAGTAGGATGGGGTAGGTCGATGTGGCGATTGGCCGGTGGTCGACGGATAGGCACATATCATTTTTAGTTGCTTTGCTGCATAACCGGCGTCCCAGCCTACGTTCTCAACCCCGTCTGGACGGCATGGATTGTTGCCTGGAACCTGAGGCCTGTTGGTTTTCAGCCTGCGCCTCCACTGATGTCAACCAGTTTCACCGACGCAATGCCCCCCCCCCCCAGAAGGTGGACTTGGATTCAGTTGACAACGCATACCTTCTTCAGGTTAGGAAAAGCGATTTTCTACGCGTCAGACCTGTGGATGACCACTATTCCGATTCCCAGGAGGGACATAGCCAGAGTTTGGGGGACATATCTCGCTTCTGGAATCCTTAACCTGGACGTGGGCCGGTTGGTTCCCTCAATTCCCCCCATCAGGCCATTCGGATCAGTGTGAGAAATGTCCGCTGATTTCCGTTGGCCCTGTAAGCTCGCAGAGTTGGTGAATTTCGCTTTTTTAGGCGAATGGTAATGGGTTTTTATTTGTCAGTGAGTCTGCATACGCAGTTCTATTGGTATGCGGACGGATTGTTGGTGAGCGTTGTTTGGATTTCAATGTATAGTTGTTGTCAGATAAATACCGGTTGGTGCGTTGATCGGAACGTCCAAGAGGGGAATTGGACATTCTCTTTCAGCCGTTATTATGAATCACATCTCCAGGATTTCTGAGTTCAAACTTTCCCATCAGAAAACAGGCATATCAGCATTGAAACGTTTTCTGCGACTGTGAGCATGAGCTCTGAAATAGTG
This sequence comes from Spirometra erinaceieuropaei, assembly GCA_902702965.1. Taxonomy (NCBI): domain Eukaryota; kingdom Metazoa; phylum Platyhelminthes; class Cestoda; order Diphyllobothriidea; family Diphyllobothriidae; genus Spirometra; species Spirometra erinaceieuropaei. The sequence goes on from CACRXP010001003.1 coordinate 182,750, forward strand.
AGCTAACTGTTGATGTCGTCGTCGTATTCACACTGCCAGGCGCGTCTTGTTTCGACAGCGTGCGCTTTGGCATGAACGCGAGGAGAGCCCAAGTGGAATAACATCACATTTGGTTTAATGGTAACGTGTTTTATTCGTTGGAAATGCTGCAAGAAGGAAATAACCGTTGTTTTACGAGTTCGCGGCCAAATGTTTCAGACTTTAAAACAACCAGTTCACTAGTCAGTACACGGGGCGTGTCTCGAAGCCCGACAGTTTGCTTAAGGTGCAGATGATTTGCGGATTTTTTAAGAGGTCGCCGCACGTAGGCATAGTTGTTTCAGTGACTTTTTTATTATTTCAAGACCATTGTTGATTTCTGCACTTAGCTTTGACCAGAGCTTAAGCCAAATTATCTTAGAAACCAGGAAGTAGACACTAGGACCTTCCGGCCCGGCCCTGAATAGAAAGAGGTGTTGAACGCCGGATGATAGGGTATCGCATTTTGTGTAGAAAGCTTAAAGAAGTGAGTTGACGGTTGGACGAGGGCACACGTCCGTCTCCGTAGGAGCGACGCCCCCGGCGACAGTGGGGAATGCGTCACAGCGCCTTGAGCTAGAACACGCCTCAGGCAGCCTTGGAGATGACTGGTCGGTTTGGACGGTCGTGATTGGCCGAGAACCCGACTGTCACTGGTGCGCACATGAAAGGACGCGCGAAAGACGCAGCCTTGCAACAGGCCCCCGAAGTAAGGCCACTACAATTATGCCTTACCCGACTTCCGTATATAGGTGCGAGGGATTATGCGCGTCTCCAACTTCTGTCATATTGATCTCGGTTTGGCCATGCAACAACCACCACAGCCTCCCTGATGAATAGAGCGTTCGAATATGATGCGCTCAGGGCGACCCTGCCCCCTTCATATCAGAAGCCAGACAAGTGGAGGAAGCAGTGGCAGCATGTTCGAGATACTAGCCTATCGCCAGCTAACTATCGGTCGCGGCAGCCACCAACAAGGGAGAAGAAGTAAACATCATTCTTATACGAAGCTGCAGCGAAACAGCGTAAAATTATCTAATGAAACAGCCAGTTAAGGCATCTAAATGAACAAAGTGTTTATAATTTTAAGTTGGTACTCCTCTACTGAGCAAACGACATCTACAGTGGCTTACGAAAGGTGTTTGGCAATATTCCACGCAGCTATCTGATTCATCAGCCGTCGACGTGGATCACGGAGTTTTTTAAAGGGAGGGCACAAACCGTATATATTTGTTCCCCGAAGTCAACCCCTTACTCCCGTTTTATATGATATCTCCAGGACTCAGTCTTTGGGCCATTACTTTCCTTAGTCAACATCAACAAGTTCGTCGATAGCATATGTTGCAGCGTCGTCGTGCTTGCTGACCATGTCAAACCCCGGGCGACTACGGGGACTGAGACAGCGAGAGCACACATTTCAAGAAAGCCTGAATAGACTTCATGGCTGTTCTGGTCGATGGCTTATAAAGTGTAACGTTGGAGTTACCCGAAAACTTCATACCAGTTCCAACGAGGAGGACAATTCTTGCCCATGCGTTCTCAATGGACAGCCATTTTACACGTTAAGGATCAGAAAAACCCCGGTATTCTGGTGACATTCTCGTTTAAACTGTTAGTACAGTGCTTAAAAGGCAGCTGTGTGAGCAATACAAGTAGTATTGAAAGCAAGCATGTGCAGCAGAATTTATTGTGGCCAATAAATTTCGTAATGGCTTTTCAGCTGCAGCCCGTCTCTGAAGGAAAACACACAAATAACCGCCCCAGGAGGCATAAATGAGCATAAATCAACGTATTTTTTGAACAAAAACGCTTCAGTGGCGGAAGGCCGACGCAACAAATCGGACGGCAGTCATTGAATGAACTGAGAAACATACCGACAGAACACAGAGTACCACATGATGCCTCCGGTTGTTGAAAACAAGCATGTACAGCAGAATTTATTGGGGCCAACAAATTTCGTGAAATTTCGCTTTTCAAATGCAACCCGTCTCTGCATAACATAGGTAACGAATGAAAGCGCACAGCAGTATGAATTTGTACAGAATGGCAGTGCATAAGAGCAAGGTCAAGGTTCAAGGCAATGAATAATCAGATAAAACGTCCACATAAGCATCATATAGGAAAGAGCGAGACGAAATGCTAACAACAAATCAGTCAGGGGAAACTAGAGACGTGAGATGACCAGGGCAATTGCAGATTGATCACGTGATCTAACTGCTTGCACAGGTCTGGTTTCTCCCTCCGTATGTAGGCTGCTTCCAAATAACGCAAAGTTCGAGTTGTTTGCGTCCGGACAAGTACTCGAAAAGATGCCTTAGGATCGACAACATGACCGCTATCTAACAGGTGTTTCGTTATAGACTAACGGGAGGGGGGTTTGTTTTCCTGGTTGAAAAGCCAATTAGGCAAATGCTCAGCGGCCCTGGTTGCCAATTGCCTTTGCGTTCGCCCAATGTACTAGCATCCGCAAGTGCATGTGAATTCATACAAACAATTTGGGGTGGCGTGCATTAGCAAGGCATCCTTTGCCTGGTTAATTGGAAGGCTTTTTGTGGACCTGATGAAGATAAGGTCTGCTGCGTTGTACGTTTTTTCTATGGTTCAACGCAAGCGTCGCTTGATTGTGTTTGAGACGTTGTCACCCTTAAAAGGTAGACATATTATAACGGGCTTCTTCGGAACGGACTGTTCCGTCAACTTTGACCGTAAATGATTGCTGTACTTCTGAATGCAGCGTGCAGGATAACCACAATTAAGAAAGGCTTCTTTGATGCGGGCAGTTTCTGTATCGATGGTCTCCCTGGAGTAAATATTTCTCGCTCTTAGAAAAAGAATATATACTAGATTTCGTTTCCATTTTATTGGCGCAAAGCTTTTAAAATGTAAGTATTGCCCTTTTCACGTAACCTTATGGAAGCCGGAGCGTCTTATTGAGCCATAATCCTCTCCTACAAGTAGTATTCGCACTGAAACGGGCATTTGTGCAAACCGATCAGTGACTGTCCGCTTAAACACTAAGGAACATTCATTCGGCACCACATGGCCTGGACTGTACACGCCTGGCGTTCTTGAGTCAAGAAGGCCTATCAACTGCTCAGACAAGTCCACGCGAGGGCAACAAAGTGGTTATGAATTTCGGTGCCTTGTCATGGGAAGCCAGACTGGCCAAAATTAACCGGTTTCCATCCACTTCCAGGCAACTATATGATAACCTCATTCAGGCCTGCGGATTCTTAGGCCGTGAGTGCGTGACGGTTTTAGGACTTTATTAAACTGACTGGAACTGACCTTCTGCGTGGTCGAAGTTGGCTCGTGCGGACATTCAGCAGCCAGCCTTCCGCAGAGAGTGGTTGGAGTATGAAATGGACTTTCTGCCGGAGTGACACTTGAAAACGCTGCTTGGCCATTTAAATGCAGACTTGGCGCTTATTTGTTCAGGAACTGCTATGCATATGGGCGTGATTATACCAGTGGCGAGAGCTTGCACGCGGTCCGCGCATACCGATGACGTTATTTTTTGCGGAATTTCCCATCGATTCTTCCGCGTTTTAAATAGGATTAGGGAGCTCCGGGACGTAGACCTTATCCCATAGTAAAAATGACGTAAACAAGGAAAGTATAGGCATGGCATGACAACTTTGAATATGTACATTAGTCGTCATCTTCTGAAATACCTCCGTAAAAATAAAATGAAACAACTGGGTCAAGTCAGTTCCGAAATCAATGTCTTCATAGGCGTCGCCGAATGGGCAAGGAGAGAAGTCTAACGCACGCTGGCATAGTCGTGTGTACTGGTAGTGAAAAGAGTACTTGGCGGCACGCGCTGACGGTTGTCCTTGGATTGGCTTGTGTAGGTCTGGGCTGTCGGTGCAGCGCCACGGTAGGCAGTTGGCAGCGACCGCTCACTTCGCTTGGCCGCACCGTCTGGCTTATCGACTGGTGGTAGAGATTTCAACTGGGAGTACCGCTGCAGAAGCTGCCGATTTTTCCGGTGTGCACAGAAACAGATGACCACGATGCAGAGCAGTCCAATGCCGAGGATGAGGCAACAGGCCAGTGGGACCAGGAGGGGCGGTTTGCCTGCAAGAAGGACAGATAGTAAGATAAGCCCTCCAGGCTGTACGTGTTCAACTACTACTACTACTACTAATCACCACCACCACCACCACCACCACCACTACCAC
>CACRXP010001004.1:0-25843 GCA_902702965.1 Spirometra erinaceieuropaei
CGATGGATTCGCAAGTGACCGACCAGGCCGGTGTGTAAGGTGAAGGTACGGTCGCAGTGAGGTGTAGTCCTGATCCTCATCCCTGGAGTCGGGGGAGGTGGTGATAGTGTCGGTTGCTGTGCGGGGGACAGTCGCCTGAGCGGCCGCCGTTGGAGCAGTGGGCGAGGAGGAGGAGGAGGAGGAGGAGGAGGAGGAGGAGGAGAAGGATGATGATGGAAGTGGTGGGTCAGAAGAATTGTCGGAGTTAGTTGGCGGCGGAGAGGAGGAGGAAGAGACAGGCAGGGGGACGATGGTTGGTGCCGTTCGAGAGGCGCAGTTAATCCGAAGATGTCCAACAAGTCCGATTCGATCCCGGAATGTTCGTTGACATCGAGGACACGTTGGAAGCGATTGTGCGGCGGCGTTGCGTACTGGGCGAAGTTGGGATTTGCGGGCTTCATGTTTCGCCTTGGCGACAGCGATGCGGTTGGCTTCGAAGATCGCAGCGCCTGTCTTCACTGTCTTCCTCCAGGTCGGTCGATCGAGTGCAAGCTCTTCCCAGCTGGTCGGGTTGATTTGCAGACGCTTCAGGGAGGACTTCAGGGTATCCTTGTAACGACGAATCTGGCCTCCTTGACGACGAGAACCCGTCGCGACGTCTCCGTAAAAGAGTCGTTTGGGTAGTCGCTCGTTGTCCGTACGCAGCAGGTGGCCGCTCCAGCGCAGCTGAATTTGCCTCAGTATGGCGTAGATGCTGAGGATTCCCGTCCGTTCCAGCACATCAGTGTCGGGGATTCGATCCTGCCAGTTCAGCCTCAGGATGCGACGAAGACAACTGAGGTGGAAGTGGTTCAGACTACGTGCCTGCTTTGCGTACACCGTCCAAGTCTCCGCTCCATACAGTAGCGTCGGCAGGATGACAGCCTTGTACATCTTCAGCTTCGTGCTCAATTGGAGACTATGACGATTCCAAACTGTGCTTTGGAGGCGACCGAAGGCTTGACTGGCTTTCGAGATCCTGATGGCGACTTCGTCGTCGATCTTGGTGTTGCGGGAGAGAGTACTGCCCAGGTACAGGAAGTTCTCCACCACTTGAAGTTGGGTCCCATTCACGCTGATTTACGGCGGCGCGTTGGGGGCTGTGGATGAGTTGGGTGGCGGTTGGTGCATCACCACCGTCTTCTGCGTGTTGATGACCAGACCGAAGTTCTCGCAGGCGGCGGAGAACAGGTACATGCTCCGTTGCATCTCTTCTTCCGAGGTGGTGTTCAGGGCGCAGTCGTCGGCGAAGAGGAGTTCGTGCACGGTGGTTGTGGATACACGCGATTTGAAGTGCATCCGCCGTTGATTCAGGAGGTGACCGTCCGTCCTGTAGGCGATGCGGATCCCGGGACGTTCGTCGCGGTAGGCGTCTATCAGCATGGCATAGAACATAAGACTGAAGAGGGTTGGTGCCAGCACGCATCCCTGCTTCACTCCGTTAGTCACTGCGAATGCCTCTGAGACAGATCCGTTGTCCGTGACTCGCGCCATCATACCGTCTGAGTGAATTGCTCTGGACAGCCAAATTTCTGCATGATCTTCCACAGTCCTTCTGATTCACCGCGTCGAAGGCTTTCGTCAGGTCCACGAAGGTAGAGTACAGGTGGGTCCGCATCTCCTGACACTTCTCATGAAGTTGACGGGCGGCGAAGATCAGATCCGTGGTCCCACGATGACGACGGAAGCCGCATTGGCTTTCCGGCAGAAGGCCCTGTTCCAGATGGTTATTGAGGCGGTTGAGGAGGATTCGTGCGAAGATCTTCCCAGTGATGTTCAGCAGGGAGATGCCGCGGTGATTGTCGCAGACTTGGCGATTCCCTTTGCGCTTGTAGAGATGCACGATGGTTGCGTCTTTGAAATCTTGCGGGACTTCACCTTGACGCCACATCTCTTGGAAGAGCGCAGTCAGGTGATCCATCAGTTGGGGACCTCCGTGCTTGTAGACCTCAGCAGGGATTGCGTCCGATCCGGGTACTTTCCCGCTGGAGAGCTGCTGCACGGCCCTGATGGTCTCCTGGAGAGATGGCGGGAGGTCGAGGTGCACGTTGGTCTCCACTTGCGGCAAACGCTCGATGGCGGCGTCGGAGATGACGGAGGGGCGCTTGAGGACGCCACGGAAATGCTCGGCCCATCGCTGCAGGATTTGCGTCTTCTCATTCAGGAGAGTGTTGCTGTCGGCGCTGAGGAGAGGAGCGGTGCCCTTCGTCGGCGGACCGTAGACAGCTTTGATCGCAGAGAAAAATTTCTTCCATTCGTTGCGGTCCGCGTACCCTTGGATCTCCTCAGCTTTGCGAGCAGTCCAGGCGTCCTGCATCTCGCGCAGTCGTTGCTGAAGTTGGCGGCGACTGCGGTAGAAGGCAGCTTTGGTGGCATCAGTGGGGTGATCTACGTAGGCTTTGTGTAGGCGGTTCTTCTCAGTTAGCAGATTTCTGATGGCGGCTTCGTTGTCGTCGAACCAGTCCTGGTGTTGGCGGGGAGCGCGACCGAGGACGGCGAGCGCCGTCGACTGGACCGTGTCTCGCAGTTGACACCAGCGGTTCTCCACGGAGGCGTTCTCGGCAGCGGCGGCGTCGTCGGCGGCAGCGATAGGAAGGTTGTCTAGCCGTTGAGCTAGCTCATTGCTGAAATGGAGATGGTGAGCGGGCAAAGACAACAAGGCAACATTTAGCTTACCTGGGGGTCGCTTACCTTGTGGTCTCCTGCGAGGCTGTAGGCGAATACGCATCTTCGAGATGACGAGGCGATGGTCGGTCCACCCATCAGCTCCCGCGATTGCCTTCGTCACCAGCACCTCCCGCTGATCTCGCCTCCGGACGAGGACATAGTCCAGCAGGTGCCACTGGCGAGACCGAGGATGCCTCCAGGTGGCCTTCTCTCGCTCCGGCAGACAGAAAAACGTGTTCGTCAGCATGAGGCGGTGTTCTGCGCAGGTGCGGAGAAGCAGCAGACCATTGTCGTTTGAGCCGCGGAGACCGTGGGGACCCAGCACACCTTTCCAGGCAGTATGGTCTGTGCCGACGCGGGCGTTGAAGTCGCCAAGGACAATCAACTTGTCCGCCTTCGACACAGTCGCCAAGAGGGTGTGCAGGTCCTCGTAGAATTTGTCTCTGACGGCGTCGGGGTTGGTCATCGTCGGAGCGTAGGCGCTGATGATGGTGGCGAATTTGCCTCCCCAGAGAGGCAGGCGGAGGCTCATCAGGCGATCGTTGATGCCCTGCGGCAAACAGGGCAGTCGTCCCACGATGTCGTTCCGGATGGCGAAGGCGACACCCGCGCCCCGTCGCTCTGCCCTGGGTCGACCGCTCCAGAAGAAGGTGTAGCCGGCACCCACCTCCTCCAGTTGGCCTTGTTCGGAGAAACGGGTCTCGCTGAGTGCGGCGATGTCCACCTTGTAGCGCGCCAGTTCTCGTGCCACTAGCGCCGTCCTCCGCTCCGGTCGGTTGCTCCTCGGATTGTCTAAAAGGGAACGAACATTCCAGGCTGCCAGAGTGAGCGGGCTCACCCTGCCAGTCTGGTGACAACGAGTGGGGCGACGGGAAGGAGGTGGAGAAGAAGATGACGAAGGAGAAGAATAGGCAGAAGAATAGACGGAGGTAGAGGAAGAAGAGGTAGGATGAGGAGAAGGAGTATGGTTGTTGTTGTTATTGGTATTGTTGATGTTTCCAGTCTGATTGTTTCGACCATGATTAGACGTCTGCGGCCCTGGCTAGCCTGGAGACGGCGTGGTACCCAGCAATGTTTAGGCCACCTTTTCTAGGCCCTTCCCCTCGTGGGGACTGGCAGTGCCATCCCTGAATAGGGCTGCCATGTGCCGCTGTGGCACGGCCGAACTCCACTATGGGACCACGACTTCGGGTTGTAGTGGAGAGCGACTCGAATTCGCCGTAAGCCGCGGTCTTCGTCGGCGTGACGAACCACGTCACGACCGTGCCGACGCAAGGTTCCATCCGACCTTCCATCCAACGGAATCCTCAAACCCTGTGCACACGGCACAGCGCACAGGGCCCCCTCACCTGGTTAAGCCCGCCGGTCGAGACGGTTGCCCGGGGTGTGGCCACTGAGCAGAGTCCAGTTACGTGGAGCCACAGGTGAGAGTTAAGTGCCAGCAAGTAGACGCTAGGCGCAGTCTCACCTGCAAGCAAGTGAGCGACCACCACGACCATTACGTGAACCCACCGCTGACACCCGTACACCCCATCTATACAATACCACTATAATTAAGGTCCGTGTGATGCAAACACCATCTGCAGGAGGCAACTGATGTGACTTACTACGCTCGTAACATGTGCTTTCGACCTGGAGGCTCCTACATTCCAAGTCTACCTCCTACCCAGGCGGCTGCAAACCGCGGACTTTGAACTGCAAACTTTCTTATGATTAGAGTGCTGTAAATCAGAAAGAAAATTCTCTAAGCGATTTTATATTTGGCAGTGCATAATCTGCCTGACTACAACTAGTAGGTCATAAATGGCCGTTGCAGCCTCCCTTGAATTGTCGGTAATGCCATTCTACCTTAATGACTTAAAGGTAGGTAAATGAACTAGCGCTAAAGAACAACCTTATTTCTTTTGCGTTTTGTGTGAAAAGGAACGATATACGACAAAAAGAGCACTTTCGTATTTTGTATAGTTGAAGAAATGAACAGTAATACAAGAGAACTCGTAAGTAGTGTGGTAAGTAGACTTGGTGTCAGCGTGTGGCGGTTTGTGAGTTTGCTTGACCCTGACATCACGCCGACTCATTTGTCTTCTTAAAGAACAATAGAAGATGTGACCACTATAATTCTATGATGAAAAGCATTCGCTCACAATTGAATGCATAACTTCTTGTTGACTGAAGATTATGATCCATCAACGCCTGGTTGTGTTTGGATTAAAAAAATAAACGAATCGGCGTTTGCTAATAACGGCGAAGAGGAGAGTTCGGGAAGAAGTCGCGAAGAAGGAGACACGATCGCTGGAACAAGTGCTTTAGTAGCCTGACGCTTCAGATTCTCACTTGAGTCCATCAAAAGAGACAGAGTCTGATATGGGTGGTAAATTGCCCAAGTGTTGCAATATTTATAGGATGTACTTGCCAGGCCGCTACATGCCTATCGCTGTTGGCAGTTCCCGAGTGCATCACAGCTCGACTAGCCAGGCGTTGAAGCATGTAGCCGCTGTGCAGTTGCTATGTTCTTGTGTGCCGGTCAAGATTATCGATTCGCATGCTCATCGCGCGTAGTCGAGTTGCTGGCGCCCGGCTTTCGTTATCTGTGTGGGCTCATGGACGGTTTGATTCGCCGACATTGACACTATGAAGAGCGGTCATCCGCACGCTGTCCTCGCGGTTAACTACTTTGCCAAGAGAAATTATCGGCTCACGCGGTTGTTACCTCTAGCAAGGATTTCTGCTTCGGGAGCTGCCGAATGCGATCGGCATGTAGCGGCCTAGCAAATAAATCCTATAAATACTGGACAATTTTCCAACCTTATTAGACTCTGTCTGCGATGATGAATTCGAGTGGGAATCCTATATATCGGACCAAGAAAGTTTTTGATCCGATGAACGCGTCGCCTTCACGAATTGGCATTCTCATTATTGGCGTTTATTTTAAGTGCATGCGCAAAAGTATAATCTCGGGTGCCAAAATTTGCCCTTTTAAAAGTCATACTTAATATGTTCTCCTAAACCCCAAAATTAACGATGAAATGGAAAAGTAATACATGCAGAAACGTGATTGCGTCAGAATCTTAGATCTAACGAGCCTGCGACAGGGCAAACGTTTTCATCTAATTAAATACCACTTATCATAGTAACAATTGTCAATAATATTTATGGCGCCGAGAAACAGCATTATATTTCCTGGAGTATGTGTAGTTGCAACTATGAATTGTTTTATCGCATAATTATCATTCATTTTATTATTTTTGACCTTTTGCAAACATACGAAACTAGTCCTTACGTAAATCGGCGGACTACTCAGAAATTGCACCTTGGCGTTAGGAGGAAGTCAACCAATCCAAATACAGGTAGGCTGGCGTGAATATTGGTATGATGTGAATTTCGCGAGCAATATCAATATTGAATGCGCAGCATTATTAGGACTGCCCTGTAACTTAACAAAAAAATATGGTGATTACGGAACTTCGTATTTGCGTTTTTTTATCTGTTGATAAACTCTGCATATAAACGTGACAGCTATGGTATCTTTTGGGTTATAAATACTTCGGTAAATATTTGTATAAGGTATTGGACTAGATGAACATCAGTGTTAATGTTGGATTACTGCCTGAGTAAACTCAGGCCAAAATTAGAGTAAGATTCCTGGTTAAAGGCAGGGCTGAATATGTGGTTAGTTTGCTTTTGCGGCTGGTTTAGTGACAAGTTTGAGATTAGGCCCAGGATGAGCAATGTAAACTGGAAGAGGATCAAAGTTGGGTCGGACGAGAAGGCTTCTCGTTCAGTGTGGGTTTTTGTTTGTTCATCGTCTTAATTGCCAACGGAGCCATTTAGCACTTGGGTGGCATTTAAAATACAGGAACAACACGGAACTGTAATAAATGTTCTCATTCAAATAGCTTTTGGCGGCGTAATTTTTATGAACTGAATGTTTAAGTCCTGGAAAAGGTGGATTATCAGTAAATCGAAGGTATAATTCTTTGTATTTAAAAAGTATACTTTAAAAATTTTTAGCAAAAACATCCTCACATTACCTCTACCAGAATGTTAATTAGCTGATCATGAGAGAGTAAGTGGATTTCAATAGAATTACATGACTATAACGGAGGCAGATCGACTCTCATATTCCATACTTCAGTCTCTTAATGTGTAGATTGTCTTGCCAGAATTTGCAAAGGGAAATTTTTGTATGACGACATATGGCCAGGAATATGGCGGAAGCGACAATGCTCGGAACTGAAAGACTTCGTACCAATTAATTCAGGGTGAGGGTGATAAACAATTACATTCAGAATTCGGTCGGAAAATCGGTTACACGTTGTGGACTTTCGTCGTGTTACGATATTAGCAAAAACACATAGGAAGCATCCGCAGCAAATGACATTATTTTAGGGATATGTTTTAAAATGAGTATATATTTTTAAATCAAAGCAGGAAAGATAACCGCAGGACAAGGAAGAATGAGACAAATAATGCGGGCGTACATAAATGTCTGCATTAAGGGTTGAGGTGTGTGATTAGGATGAGAGCGACAAATGTAATGAGAAAGTACACGAATAAGAGTATAAATGAGGAATGGGAGATTAATAGGCAGAGTAGCAGCAAATGCCGGAAGGACGGCACTTATTTGGGACGAATGTCAAAGCATTCAGGAATGGATGGGTTGCGGTCGGAAAACACGCCATGACTGATTTCGCTTTATTTAGTAGGAGGCCATCGTTCATTGTCAATGCAGAGATATAATCTAAACCATCCTCTAGAAACAGGAGGTGAGTTTATTCTTATTCGGGTAGCCAAAAACCATAATGTCAGTTTATTAATATAAACGTAGTCACTGAGCCATCTCACGTTATCATTGCGATGTGAGAAGAGTCCAGTGGATAAAGTCAGACCTTAAAGAACTTTGCAGTCACTAGGAAGGATGCTCAATTTCCGCATGCCAGACAGGATAAATTGAGTGTAGAAAGAAAAATAATCTGTAGCGTAGAAACAACCCGGCCAGGGGAGTCGCACCGACATGTATCGCTAGGAATATGTTACGGGTTAGTATTGAAAGGAGAACAGTTGTCAAGAAATGCCCATGCATACCTGTGGCAAACACTGTCTAGCCATTTTTGAGCAACACCCTTTATGGCACAAAGTTTATCCCTATATGAAAACCGTAAAGGATCGGAAAAATTGTACGCGAATGACAAAGTGACATCTAGGGTAAGCCTTTCCGTTTCACTCGGTTTATTTGCAGGAAGTGTAGGGGTCGTAACCTTCAACTCCTTACTTGTTACAAGCGACGAAAATGGATCAACAATTTGGAAACGGAAGCATCAAAAATTTAAAAAAATTATTCCAGATGCGTTTTGGCGGATTTCAAACGACTCAATTTGACCCAACTGTGAAAAACTCGGTGCCTCAGTGGGATTCGAACCCATGAAGGCCAGGGGAGGTTTTACCACAGCCAATGCTATAACCACCTGAGCTACGAGGCTATTATGACCCGCCTGGTATTTGAAATCCCATGGAGCGTATACGCACTCGACCCCTGTCTCCAATACCAAGGCGGCAGAAAAATGAAACCCGGCCGGTCACGGAAAGTGTATTAGCAAATCACTGCAAGCTGCGACTAGCTGAGGAATGACGCGTATTTATAACGCCCTACTGTGGTTCACCGGCATTCGACCCAATGACCCTCGAGAATAGGGAAGTAGCCAATGAAGAGACGCCTGATTAAGATGACAGCGCTGTAGAGGGGGCAAAAGCATGTGGTTTCCATTAATTGGCTAGCTCTTGTTTTTGGAAGTATGGGCACTCCCAAAAGAGGTTCTTCCATTGGCTATTTCGGTTTGACTATCGGCGATACTGTAGGGACTATTTTAAGCCAGAATGTAAACAAAAACGGTTCCGAAGATCCCATTGGCTACAATCTACTTTCTAGTATTCTTGCAATTGATTTGCGCATACCCATTGGTCTAGTATTATGTTAACCTATCCAAGTCGTTTGGAGGCCCTACAAAAACCGAGGAGGACTGACTCCAATTATCTATGGACCAGAGGACGCCCTCTGGACGCCACCGCAGCTCCTGCATCGTCTTTGCCGCCCGGATCCAACAATCGCCAATATATGTAGAGCAGTTTCTCAACAAATGAACATCTTATCTACCCCTAAAGGATTCGACAGATTTGGAAAGATCCACCGCATCAGGGAGTCCGTTCCATGCCCCAATAACCCTGTGGGAGAAGGCGTTCCGTTGGATGTCTGAATTAGCCAGCATCCTCTGCAGTTTGAAGGGATGACCACGCAGACGGTCAGTCCCGGCCAATAAGAAGAATTCATCTAAGTCTAGAGCACACTCACGGCTTCGGACAATCCTGTAGGTTTGAATGAGATCGCCCCGCAGTTGCCTGCAATTGATAGGAAACAGATTTAGTTCGGTCAGCCTGGTTTCGTAAGGCAGATGATTAATATTCTTGACTGTCTTCTTATCCATCGCCTGTTCTCTTCCCAGTCGTTGATAGTCTATCTTTAACCACGGTCTACAGGCCTGAACTGCATACTCTAAGTGAGACCGGACGAATGCCCACAGGCTTTTCCAAAGAGCTCTTTGTCGATCTGCACAACTCCTCGCATTAGCGCAGCTTACACCCCTATTGCACTATTGGCTGCCTTTTAATAATAATAATAATTTATTAAATGGCAGTTTACAGGCATTGTCAAGGGAAGCGATTAAACACAAATCCGACCAGCAGTGAAAAAAACTCCTGAGGTAAAGGAATAAAAATAAAGTTGATGGTGGTTTTTATGATTTGGAGGGTTAAGGAGAAAAAACTGCTGGTGGTTGATTTTCGACCGTCAATAAGGGAGGGGAGAGGGTTGCACGGTATCGGAAATTATCGGACGTCAATTCCTTTCATGAAGTTGGAGATAGTAAAAGTAGAGGCGCTGAGGAAAAGCTGTCGATGTTGGCCAACGAAATTGTCCACGGTGAGGCAGGCCATAGTGTTCAGAGACCACTAACGCCATCGCTACGTTAGAGTCGATCAGTGGATTCAGCACCCAAAATTTGTTGGAGCTTTTCTGAGTGCGAAAATCGAGTAATAGTTCTCTTAAATAAAGGATAACTTTGCAGAGTTTTCACACTCATGGTTAGTTTATTCCAAATAGCAATTGCATTTACAGAATAGAACCGAATATATTTAACAGTACGTGCCAGAGGCAGAAATAAAAAGACCTCACGGTGACTGTTACGTCGTGGGTGGATATGATATCTTAAAGAGGTGAGTGAGTTAAATGTGTGATTATATAAGAGTTTAAATAGCAAAAAGAGTCCCTTTTGTAATCTACGGAACCATTAAGGATCAAGGCCTCTTAGCCGGCAACGTTCTTGGTGAGACAAATGTCGGTGTTCCGGGGTAAAAATTCTCTTGGTAAAAAAGTGGTGAACGGATTATATTTTCTTCCGCTCAGTAGCACGCATGAGGCTAAGTAAAGACGAACAGTATTCCAAACCATGTCTAACGTACATGTTGTAGAGGCGCAATCTAATATTCCTAATTTTAAAATTTCGGAGGATAAACCCGGTCGTTCTACTTGCTTTGGAGACTATTAAGGCACAGTGCTCCGAGAGATTGAGACTCTTGAAGTATGATACGCCCAGATCCTTAATTACCCCAGGCACATTTATGGCGTGACCTTCAATACTTAGTTGACGTTGGCGTTCGTCGAAACTGTGATGATGGTTTCAGTAAGGAGGTCATCAGGACACCGAGGTCTTTCTGTTCCACAACACTCGAAAGGGGCTAACCACCCAGGACTTGTTGAAAGGAATCGTCCTCCTTACTGGTCCTCCTGGTGCGGAGTCTCAGGACCACACATTTGTCCACATTAAAAGTAAAGAGACAACGAGCTGACCAACTGTTCATGCGATTGAGACTCTCTTGAAGCGCGCACCTGTCTGCGTCAGATCTGATGGTTCTCCACAGCTTAACATCGTCAGCGAACATGATGGCGCTGCATCCCAGGTAGTCCACGCAGTCGTTAATGAAGGTCATATTATTCATGCTCCCAAAAGCTACCAAACTGCACACTTCAATTTTTATATTGTACATATTGTTTTTTTTAAAACTTGCCATTATTTTGCCCTGGAACTCAGGTCTTCTTAACTTAAAACAACCTTTCACTTCGCGATCTTTTGGCCAAACAGACACCCAAAACAGATGAATTGAACATGCAGTCGAAATGAATGAGTTTGTTTACGGTTTTTTTCTGAGTTCAAAGGAGGCTGACAGTGCCCAAGGGGCGCTATAATAAGCCTATTCCAGTCTATTCTAACAGAAATTTTTCCCTATTGTGAGTTTTGTTCCAAAATCCACGATAGTTTGTCGAAAGTAACCCTGGAATTGAAAGGCTTATGCCACCGGCGGCATTACTTAGCGACATCCTAAATGGAGTTAGGTGTTTCACGACGGCATTTGAAATTCCGTTTGGATGCTAGCCTACCCAAATGATCTTCGCATCCGTATCTGACAGCAAACTAGTTCGTGTCCATTTTCTTTACGACTCCAACTATTTCCGGTGAATTTAGTCACATCCTTTATCCTCGCAGCTTTTGGAGGCACAAAGATAGGTTTTATATTGGTTGCGGACACATTCTGTTCAAAGAAAATTAATCTAGAAATAGCTGGAGAGTGAAAATTTGCTTCAGCATCTGATTATTAAAGCCATAGTCCTGGCATAGGCTTTACGGTCAAAAGGTGGCGCAAGATGGCACAGAGCAATATGCGAAAAACAAGACAAGAACAACGAGTCACAGCAATAAATGGAAGTTGGGATATCAATACCAGTTGGATTGTAGAAGGAAAATCTCCCACAATTTTTGGGAGAAAATACCTAAGTGCAAACCTTTGGTAGGTGATTTTCTTTCGCCATGCTTTGTAAAGTGTCAGCCCTCTTAAGACTACCTTCTAACGAGTAGATACTTGGAATTGGAGCTATCGGTGGGCAATAAACAAGGATGAGGTTTCCTCTCAGTTTGTCTAAGGTTGTCTCTCTCAGTCTGTTTGCTAGAGTTGGAAAGTGCTTTGCTGCTGAGGTGTCTCATGACTTTTTATTGTTTTATTTACATCCTGAAGCCATTACTTTAAACGAGCTACCGTATTTAATCAAACCGGAGCAAGAAAGACCGAGCGAACCACAAACTGTGAATCAGCCCTTATATCTTTGGTCTGCCGGTTGACGGTGTGTAGTGTTAGGGGATTATTTACATTTCAACTTTTATGCTAGCGTTTCCAGAAAATAAACTATTTTTGCGTATTTTCACTTATTCGCTAGATGGTTTTAGTTATTTTTCTATCGACCCCGGTTTCCGCATTCTTACGATATTCCTAGGAATATCGTGCCATCGCCAGGACACGTGCCTAATTTCACTTTCACAATTGCTTTACGTCAATAAAAAGGAATCCCGTTTGGACTTAGTTAGCTTATTTATTTATCTTTGTTTGTGATTTCGCCAAAAAGACCCCTGGATACTTATGTTATCAATATCTCTTATATGGGATGTACGTATAAATTACAATTGCAATTTGTATGTACAGACTATTTTGCCATACTCTCTTCGTCCACAAACTAATAATGCGCTTTTATTAAATATAATTAGATGTCCTCCAGCCCGCCGGCATACAAAGATATTGCCGTTAAAGGCAGTGTGGAGGAGCTGCAAGTCTTCTCATCTAAAGATGCAATTTCCACTTCTTCTTCCGGTCACATGTCTGCGCGATCTTCAGAGGCATGCCTAGCGAGGAAATATTTCCTAACTGCAGCTCTGTTCTACAGTTGGGTTTGTCTCGTAGGTTGCTCTCCAGATCCGTGAATTTACCATTGCCTTTATTACCATATTCTTTTTGCTGTCGTTTTTTCTAAGGAGCGTGGCGTCCTCCATTATGACTTAAGTTTTTCCTGCATCTGTTTTAATATATATATGTATATATATATTTGTCTTTTACACTTTGCCCTTAACTGATTTGCTCCGAAGCCCACGTTATTCACATTCATACCCTAGCTTCTTAGGGAGGCTTTTGGACGCTATAATTAAAAAGAGGATTAGAGAATCAACCCACATTTCGACAATTTTTTTTGTAATTTGTAATCGGTTGATTGTCGCCAACCTTGTATCTTAACTGCGTTCCCTAGGTTTTCGACCCCTTAAACGACAGTTAGGTGCTTACGCCGCATATGTGATGCGTTGAGTCCAATGCGTAAACATTTCTTTCTGTTACTTGGAAATACACGAAAGGTTCAGCCCTGTTGACTCATTGAACTTAAGGGAGTTTCATTACGCTTTTTCTCGTAGTTACGTGATTTGACTAAACAAACTCCGACTTAAATATTAGAATTATCTTTTTCATGCCCCCACGCGGAGGAGACCTCACCCACGAAGCATTCCATCATTCGCAAATTTTTCCATTCAGGCATTTGCTCTAAGATATTTGAGATTGTTCGATAAAGCTGCCCAAATACTATGTAATGAGACACGGAAAACCGACGAGCTTTCAGTGTGTCAACACTCAAAGAAACGAAAAAAATTAAGTTATTTCACAAAGCTTAGGTAGTCCTGACGCATAGTTAATAGGTCGAAGAATCCTGTGCACTACCGGTGCCTCCTTATTGAATCCGTCCAACAGGATTTCGATCATTATTTTTTGAGGCTTGCCCCAAAAAACATTCCGACCCGGCATTTCTTTTTTCGCCTGCGGACCATCCGGTATTGTGTTCGTCTGCGCCTTTCGTTTTTATGGAATTGGGTTTTGGTAACTAGAACTAAGACGAAACTCACGTAGTCATCGGTTCTAAGTTTTGCAGTGGTCAACATGAGAATATACGCTCCAGCTAGTTGCCTTAAAAATAATTGTGGCACCGATCAAAAACCTGCTTCTGCCAATTCCCCTTCACCGCCGGTCACCCAATAACTGCTGCAAAGAAAAATCAGTCTTAGGCAATTTTTTGAGACGCCTTTCTGACGTAAAAAATCCTTTGCGGATAACCTTATGAATCTATGGCGTCTGGAATTTTCAACTTTATTTGCTGTTTTGGCATGTTTTTTTATCTCCCATCCCAGGGTTTTATTAGCGATTTTAGTTTGCCTGATTGATTTTGTCCACCAATATGTCAGTATTCTATCGTTTGCATTTTAATATTTCATTAAGGGCCTTTATGCCGAGGTTCTCGGACCCTCACTCACCACTCTGATGCATGATATCCCGGCCAGCTATGAAGAGATCGGTCGGGCTTTGTCTGTCCGCGAGGTGGGCATGTTCTTTGGCTCCCTCCTTGGAGCTGTCCTGGCTGATCGGTTTGTGTCGCTCAGGCTCTGCACCATTTCTGTCACCCAAGTACTGGGCGCTATTACGATTTTTGCGGTTGCGTGGTGCATCGACCTTCCCGCGCTCTGTGCCACTCTCTTCTTCTCCGGCTTTGCTCACGGTGCACTTACTTCAAGTAAGTTAATCTCCTTAGGAATCCGTGGTTGTTTTCCCAGTTAAATGTTGTCCTAAGCGTCTTATATTAGCCTAGATTCAAATTTCTTTTCTGTCTTACACTACCATTGAAAGATATAGATTCGATAGGAATTATAAATTGGCACTTTATAGTCTGCCGTAGTTGATTTCTTGGAAGTCTGCGTGGGACGACGAGTCCAACTTTATACCTGTAATCATGAGGCCAGTTTGTGTACTGGTTCTGTGATGGTGGCGGGCAACAGAGAATGTCAGTTAGTTCGGGGTTGGCCTCTGAAATCTGTGGTCAAAGTTGTCTCATTGCTGATCGCAGAGCTTCGCCAGGCGGGCAATGAAAAATAAGACAATTTTATAGGGAGAGCTAATGCAACCATGCATATCTTATGAGTATTTTGTTCATACCGTACATTTGGTCCCCGTTAGTCAAGTTGCTTCCAACATATCGGTTGTTTCTGTCGGTCTTGACTGCACACGGCGTGATGAATATACCAGCCAAGTTGGATGTGTTCATTCACTCACCAGAGGAAGAGTGAGACGCTATCCGTTCTTCCTGACAGATAGAGACTTTCCCTAGGACACTTTTGACTCGCAGACAACATTTAGCCAGACTATCATTTCACTGCTACAAACGTATACGCTAACGGCGGGGAGAATGTGTATTCGTCTATAGTGTCAAGTTTTTCACCAGCCACGACTTTCATTTCAACGGCAGTCAGTTTGTTTTTCGTTGATTTCGCAACTATTTCGTGGCACCTTTAGCGCCATGCAACAAACTGGAGTTTTCGGCTGATGAACTTTGGATGAACAACACAAGTTTGAAAGCATGTGTTTTTTGATTTCACAGTTTGTACTGTGCATTGTGTCGTTCATCTTCTAACTGTTGTTTCATACTTTAATGTGTTTTGTATCCTCATGCCATTCCAACCTTTCCAAACTAAGCTCAAAATATATGCGTAAAGTAGAAACAGGGCACCTGGAAAATGTTTTCCCTCAGTTTAAAACATGCACGGTTAATATTATTAAGTCGTACAGTCGTTAAACATGGTTTATTTGCTGGTGGGGGGAGGGAGTGCCGTAACGTGTGATTACTAATCTACCTTCATTCAACCACATTCGAATTTACTCTGACATCCCCAAATTGGAAGTAGCTGCTACTAAGATCTCATTGACCGTCCCTAAGTCTTCAACGTCCCCCGAAAAACTTGGAAGGTTGGGAAACACCGCGCCGAATTTGTTTTGCTGAGAATGGCCTTTTAAATACTGGATACGCGTTTTTTGACATTTAACGAATACGCTCAAAGTTACACCGGTTTGTGCTTTCTGGCTCAGAATGATCGAAATGGCGACGGGTGATGGCGTGCGTGTGTCGTACTGGGATGCCCGATTTGCCACTCGATCCAAGTTGCTTTTGTTTAATCTTGCTACTGCAAGACGATAGAATCGTGTATGTGAAGAATGGGACTGATGCTTAGTAGATCCTCCTTACTATTCTTCACCTACAACCTGAGTCATACTCGTTATTGAATCTTCCCGTCTTCGACAAGGATATACTACGAAATACCGTTTCTACACAACTATTTCTGTGGTACATCTCGTTTTCGTCCTCGGGGTGATGAAAATTGAGGACTTTTCTATTTTGTCTTTTATAAGAGCGAACGATTTCGAATTGTTTGCTTGTGAATAAGGACCACAGTACAAATCACAGGAGGAACGAAATTAGATGCGGCGGAATCGTGGTTAGAACTCGGACGCAGACAGCCTCTGTCTTGCAGGTGAAATTTGTAATCGGTGAGCATGCAGTTTTCATCGACGCCAGGAAGGCTTTTGCGAGAAAAGCCCCTTCGCAGTTTGCTAGAGGTTTGGCTATACGACGACGAATTTGGTTTACATTCCTCACAGATTTTCTGAATTACTCTCGTTTTGCTACTGCCTAATGATCTAATAGGGGTAAGAGCGGTGCTTTTACGTTTCCGGCAATCCACCATGTCCTTCGGCCTGTGCTTCTTGTTTTTGGAACATTGATCCTGTCTATGTGTTCTTTGGCAGTTCGCAGCCCGTTTTCGCAAAAATTGCTTTAAGTCAGACATTACTGAATGAAAAGAATTTTTGCCCATATTGTCTCTAAGTTCGGGTTTTCGAAGTCTGCTTATTTTTCAAAGCCGATCGACGAAACTGGAGCCATCTTTTCCACAAAAACTCTCGTGCCCATTGTTATCCCATAATTTCAAGTAAACCCAGTTCTTGATAGTTGGGATAGTTGCCTAACCTGTCACAGGGATAACGCATGTTAAAGCTCGTGCTCAACTGTACTGGTCGTCACACGAAAACTCACGTGACGAGTATCAGCATCCAGCAAAACATTTTGGTTGCGACGAATTGCGGACTATAAGCGGTCAACTGAATGATTTAGCTTCCGAACAGCTAGTGAGCAGTACACTGCAGGGTCACAACCATCTGCCTAACTTCAAACGAGGTCAGCTTTAAAAATCAGTGAAGCACTCGGTATTTTCACAAGTAGTGTTTTGTGACTTGCCTGGCCACCAGCAATTTGTGTCACATGTCGATATTTCCCACCGGCACTGTGCGTACTTATTTCTGCGAAGTTTTCCCGCCCGATGCGCCGCAGCTTCTGACTTATGTCTTTTTGCACATCGGCTTTTCGAGCTTTTGTATTGCCATCCCTGGCGCGCTATCTTACGTGCGAATAGATAGAAATACAGAAGCTAAGACTTGACCTATCCTCATAATAATCGTTTCTTTTGTGTTACACTTTGACTCTGGAATAGTTTATTAACTTATTTACTGCCCATAGTGAATGGAGCCATTTTTTGCTGAAAATTTTGAATTTATGATTTCAAAACAAAGCGACTTCCTCTCTCTAGTAGCGTAGTTCCCGTCACCAGATTTAAAAGGCTTCCGTGGTTAGTGAGGCCGATGAAGTTGGTGAACAGGCAGTCTTCTCTGATGCCCCCTTTTGACAGTTAGAACATTGTGGTTGCACAAATAAAAAAAAGCACCAAACGTAGGGAAACTCATTTTTAATCATTAATTATTGGACCTTTGGCAAGCAGTGGTCATCTCTAAACTGATACCTGAAGAAGTTTGGATGTTTGGAAGTGACGTAAATAGTAATGTTCTCACGAACTTACGAGTTATATCTCACGAGCCCCTAGCCTTAAAGGCAGCAAGTAAAAATGAGCAGTGAACAATATAGAGATTCTGAACGTTAAGTAACCTGACAATAGAGCGCGACAGCAAAGCAGGCCCGCAAGGCGGGTTGTACAGATGTGTTGTTTTCCGTCACATTCAAACAAGCAATCCGGTCAATGAAAACGGGACTAAATTGCCAAAGGTAAAGTAGTCCGGTACCTCACCACAGAAGAACAAGTAGAGATTGTGAGTCAGGCTATGGGCTGGGGTGGGGCACAGGCATGAACTGATATTAACTGCCTCACCGCAGGTCGACGCTTGCAAAACACTGCCTGAGAGACCATAAGCATTGGTCCCAAATACTGCAGTGTGGGAACCCAAACGAATGCCTTCTGTGATCATGACCCAGTCGTCAAATCCATCCGCCGTAATGGAGAGCGTGCGTCTATGGTGTAGCTTCGAGTGGTTAGCCCTCATCCTATCTCTGCAACTCAGCAGGCTCCGTTAGCGTCCGCTTCATGGCCAGCATTCATTATCAGGACCAGGCTAGTCCCCAAATTGAGCTGGATCGTATGTTGGCCAGGTCAAGCAGCTCAGTGCTTGTAAGGCCCTCAGTAAGATGTCCAGTTGTCCGACCTACGGGAGTAAATTTTGAACAGTCAACTTGTACTCGCCTCCATCATCATGACACGAATTGTTTGCTCTGCTTCCCCCACATTAAGCTGCAAGGGATGCAATCCTTAAAGAAACCAATTTTTATAGACTGCTGATTTCATGCCTGTTTGAAAGTGCTACTATTTTTTCGCAATGGACGGCTGGTGGAGGCGATTTCCTACCCAATAGGTCCATATGCAGGTTTTCTACAAATCATACATGAATTAACAAGGGTACCACCATTCAATTGAAGAATTCATACGATCATTTTATCCCGATTGGGACTTCGCAGAGGGCCGGAGAGAAACTCGTTCAAAAACCGGCATCCCGAGGTGACTGGAATGTGTATCTTAAGAATGTGCTGCGCGATAATATGACAGTCTCATCTACGCAATCCACACATTTTAGGATTCCGGCTAATATTTCATGAGATAATCCAGATACTGTAATTATAGCTCCTACCTGTTTCATGTCAAGAACCGCTCTATTGAACCCAGCATGGACCTCGAAACCTGTCTGAATAAGGACCTCCCTTGAGGCATAGTATTCACGGTATGCGCAATGACAGGACCCTCAAGGGTCTTCAATAAAACAAGTTATTTATTTTATTTAGTGTGCTTATTCGTCTTCGAAATACCATTCAGGCCAGTTAACGCTTGTGTCGCTCGCAAGCGTATGTAAGGAAGTGGAAACAGCCCTCTATTCGGCATCTGTCGTGAAGGGTTTCACATTCATCTTCCTTTCCGAGAAGTAGTTGTTCTAAGCACCTTATTCACTCGTCAGGCGTACAGTTCATTTACATCTGAAATACCTGAGGCGGAGATATGCTGTACGAATGTTCGGTGACTTAGCAACAACCCTGTCGATGGTCGTTGTACTAAGAGATATTATGCCCCCAAACCTAGTCTCAATCTTGGCAACTACATGGGTGCCTATATCGTAGCAGCATCTGCTTTAGCAACACTTTAAAAAATTGACTCTGCTCCAATTAGAGCTCTTCGTAAACTGCATATCTATGTCCTTCGTTGGCGTTTTGTATCCTTCGCGCGCCAAACATCCACCTACCCTTGTTATAAGAAGCCACCTAACACACAGGCGTCACGCTGTATGGGTCTCAAGAAACTCCTGAGACCCTCATAAACGGGCGCGTTGATTTTCGTGTTCAGAAGTTCATTTGTCTTACTTCTCACTCAACCGACAAGCTGGCTGGAGTGCAGTTTAGTTGAATTTTGGTACGATTGGTAGTGTACTGATAGGTCTCAGCCTCGACAGTATGCAGTCTACAGTCTCTCAATCCAACAAAAGAG
Organism: Spirometra erinaceieuropaei; assembly: GCA_902702965.1. Taxonomy (NCBI): domain Eukaryota; kingdom Metazoa; phylum Platyhelminthes; class Cestoda; order Diphyllobothriidea; family Diphyllobothriidae; genus Spirometra; species Spirometra erinaceieuropaei. Next base: position 19,296 of record CACRXP010001004.1, read on the forward strand.
AGCTGGTGGTTGCGCGAAAAATTTGGCGTGGCAATTGATCTGAAAATCGGGTGTGTCCACACCATCATCATAAATAAGCCTGCATAGTGTAGGGAAAATTATATACGGTCCTGTACGGGTCGCATTCTCCGATCTGGTCTACCTGCAGAAGGGAATATGAGCATTCCAGTTAACATTAAGCACTGCTCTGGCAGCCACTAATCAAGTCTACACATGCAAGGGCGAAACAGCAACAAAAATACTTAAATTGTCACCCATTGGCTGTCTTCAGACGGCCATGACCTAGCCCGAGGCAGCGATGACCCTCCATTCGGGTTCTGGTTCATTTGCGTGTAAATGTGCCTACTCTCCCATCTAGGCCTCGAGTTCATGCACCATCAGCTTGCCCGGTCATGTGAGAGTGAAGTCAATCGATCTGGTTTGGTGTCGGCACGAAGTGCGATCAGTAGACTCATGAAATGTGGTCATTCCCATCTGTTTTGTTTTTATTGACAAATGTTTATGAAACGGTGTCTGCAGGGTTAGAGACCGTTCTCGAAAGAGTGAATACGACTCGAAATGCTCTTTTTGTGGGCTAATCGGGACTGGCTATTCCAATGATAGAGGGACGCTCACCGATCGCGGTTTGGGATTCACTTGTCCCGTTGTGCCTTGGGACTCATTCTTGAGCCACGCCAGAAGCCACTCAGCGGCTAGTGTTATAGGCAGAGTGACATCAACCATAGAGACAAGGGAAACTGGAATGGCCGTTTCGGGCGTGTTAACCGTCAGCAGCCAGCCATACTCGGCCTCGGGGTATGCAACCTCCGAGGCTCGACCACAACCGACAGGACGACGAGCTCGTGGCTCAGTGTTTACGGCGTTGGACTTCTAACCAACAGGTCGCGGGTTCAAGCCTGGGGTTGTTCACCTCGGGGCTGGGTATGGCTGGCGCACGAGTCCTAATAAGGCAGAAGTGACCGTTTCAGTCTCCCTTGTCTTCGTCGTTAGGATCATATTTTGTTTGTTCCAATGGTATTGCCACTTTCGTGCCGGTACGTGGTCAGCACTGCGGTCCAATCGTTACAGTGCGACTGTACTTGCCGGAGTAGGCAAGCCGCTTGTTGCGTCGGACCGTAGTAACTGCATTCTCCATCGGAGAAACTAGGTACCGTCCTACGCTGTCAGCATACACGATCTCCGGGTTGCCTGTCACCGTCGTCGTCATATTTTGATCCCGCCCTCCCAACTCGGGCGCAGGTGGATGGCATGATCGAGCCCGCAGCTTAGCGCTCCATTCCACACCTCCTGGTCCACACAACAATCGACCACGATTTTAACCAACAACAACACTACGACGGGTCAGAAGGACGAGGATAGTTGGATAGCAGGACTGGACGCAGTCAACATCTGAGAGAACAACTCCGGGTTCTGTGCACAATAAACCCCTCATTCAGGTTCCTACTGTCTTCTCCCTTCGACATAGGATTCGACCTGGTGGTTGTAGCGCACAGACCACCCACTCATTGCTGCTACAACTGTCCGGATGCAAAATGCCTGTTATGAGTCCTGGCGGCCTCAAAATCAGCCCTTTAACTTTCCTGCCCAGTGAACTACCGCGTTGGGCGTCCGCTCTTCCTTATCCCACTTGATGTTCGAACACTCTGGTGGTCTTAACATTTCTCTGAGGCAGCCACGCGCATTTATGACTGTTGTTGATTCAGTAGGCTTTGTTTGTGTCTTGTCCACTAACTTAAAGAGTTCTTTCAGTTATATCAAGTAGGGAGAGCCTCTGTAGGAGGTAAAGCTCTATAAAAGAAATTGGACGGATGACTGGCTATGTTCTGGGGACATTGTAAGATTGTTTTGGGCCGATCACGTCACTGAAGCCACAGGCCCTTCAACACGGAACGCCTTGACCACCCAGTTTTCATCCAACTGAGCCGGGTTGGCAGCCATCTGTCATCATGAGCTTTGCTTGAATTAAACTCGACTTTCATGGGTAGGAGGGCACTATTCAAGGTTGCTAAGGTCGACTGGATGGGCAGTCTGGCCCTGTCATTAAATCGGGTGAGGCAAGACCCACCTGACGGGCTGGTAAATCAAGAAGTCCTCCACTGCACCTTATCTGTAACATTGGTACGCAGTAAGTGGCATCTCTCAACGCTGTGGCCAGCGGCAGCTGCCTGTGGCGAACGGAAAAATCTCTCTTTGCGCAGTCAACAGCCCTCTTTATGGACTTCAGTCAATGGCCCATTTTTAGCCCGGCCAACTCGCATGAACCTGTCACTTGCCCAGTTCCAGAAGCAGGCTCACAGCTCACGACAGAGGTGATTGAGGCGCAGGAATCGCGATCGCTGGAACAAGAATTTTATTTACCTGACGTTTCGAATTCACTCCTCGAACCCATCACCAAAGACAACAATAAATACGGGCAGCGGACGTACAAGGAAAGTGATATTATCAGCCGCACTTTGTGATTTTTCATTCAAGAATGTTCCGGATAATTACTAGCCAGAAGTCTTGTGAATTATTGGTGGCAGAGCTGGTTGTGACCGTTTTTGTCGGAGCGTTAGCCGATAGTCGTGAGTGTTTAGCCCTTGCAAACATATGATAGTGACGAACGAAGATGGCAGACGTTGGGACAATGTACTTGATGTTTGAAAATATGGTGGAGTCAGAGCGTCAGTATTGAAGCGGAGCTGGGCGGAGGCAGTCGTCTCAGAGCGCCGATCTGTTTTGCCGAATCCGTAACACGTGATATGTGCTGAAGAGACGTACAGGTGAATTAATCTATAAGGTTTGAAATACATTCCCTGTTCACGCCCAATTCCCGTTTTGGTCAAGTTGATGGCCACAGTAGTTGGTATATCCCATGAAACTCTGATATATGCTTTCCAATCCCAACCGAAAGGACAACGAACCCGTGGCTCAGTGATTAGAGGCTTCGGACCTCTAACCAATAGGTTGCGAGATCGAGACCCAGAGAATGCATACCTCAGGGCTGGTTATAACTGACTGGCAACCGCCCATAGGCCACAGATGGCCACTCCAGTCTCCCTCGTCTTTGTCAGTAATGCTGTTCTGGTTACGATACCATCATTGAGCATAATCGTAAGATATTTCCGTCACGTCACGCTGAACGTTATAATAACTATTACTGATTGTAGTAGCATCTCGGAAGAGCTAGTGGTGCGGGGGAAGGGGCAGGTAAAACAGAATGAGGTCAACACTAGGGTATCCGTACTCACAAAGATTCAGTGTAGTCCTCATTTATAGCAGAGCTGATGTGCTTGAAGCTGTCACGACACTGAGAGATTGCTAGCTGATCGAATAACTCGGTCCACTTTCGGACCAGACGTCATACTACAGCGGTTTGTCCGTAAAGTAACCTGTATGACACCTTTCACGCTTGGTATCCAAGACACCTTCTGCTTGAAACCCTGTAGACATACAGGCTAGACAGTAGGTCGTGTGGAACACGCACAGACGGGCGGTATAACTTGTCTAGCCACTTTGCCCTGGCCTCTTGTCTGTCTTCTCGACGTTGCCTTGCAGCTAGAGCACGGTGGACGTAGAAGTAGACAGTGATTTAGAAGGTTGTCTAACTAGAAACATATTCATGCGCAAGTCGCTGCTGTGCCTCGGGGGGGGGGAGGAGGAGGACAATAGTTGACCTCGTCGTTTGCGACGGTCTAACTACCGTTGGCAATGACTGCAGACCCGTAATCACGCTGTCATCTGTTGTGTTTTCGCCCATCCGTATAGTCTGGCACTTTTGGCCTCAACACCTATCTGTGCACGCTGAGCCTCCCCCCCCCTCCCCCGAGGTGATTCCCGCGCCCTCAGAGTGTACTAACCCATCCTCCACCAAGGAGACGCTCTGCGATGGCAGCCTAGGAGCCGTTCAGTTTTAGCCCTTCTTATTTGCTAGAAGGTAGCAAGCGTATATTCACCCTGTGAGATCCTTTTCCGGAGCCCGCCTACCAAGCCCCGTGGGCCGTCTTCTGTCCCTTGGCTTGCGTTCTATCCCTTGACCGCCTGTTTAAACAAACATCCGTGTATGCGTACACTATCACGTCGTATGCCGATGCACTCCCGAAGACTCCTGATCGCTTGGCAAACATGGTGATGGTGGCGGTAATACTAAGCCGACCCTGTCTGCATTCACTCTGCAAGCGGCGAGCAAAGTTCTGTCTGCCAAAACGATAGGCTATTTTGCGTGCATTTTGATGGCCCTTAATCATGTTGTTGGGCCTCTCCTTCTTTTGAAAGTACAAATTTTACAGTTGAGGGGACGTTCCGACCGGCCTGTAGGCTCTGGGAGGGAGACAGGTCCACGCGAATAACAAGTGCATAGTTAAGGCAAAGGCTGACTTTTTGCTTTTTGTTTTTAGTCTGTCAATGAGTCTTTCACTGCACCCAAAACATCGTCATTCGTTCTTCGCATGCTCTCACCTCCCGCTGCTCGCTTTTCATGCAAGAATGATTTTTGCTCAACCAACTCTGCCACTGATTTTAGTAGGAGCGTTTTTCCAAAACTGTTTGCGACCCGAAATTTCCAACATTATCAGGCTATTTTGGTAGATTTGAATTATCGCCATTGTCAGGGTAATGAGAGCGAGGCATAGTTAGGAAAGAGCCAGGCTAGGAGTCCGAAAGTTGACAAAAAACCGAAAAGTCGATCATAGTACACCAGTTTACAAACTGTATCTCAGGTAAACTTGACCTAAAGGGAGTAGCTTGCAGAGCACCAGAAATTTATCGGAATTATTAGAAAGGGATCCTGATTAGGAATCACTCACATGACGTAACGGTAAGAAAAGAACGCCGTCTGAAGACCAAATGAATATTTGCCCATTGAGCAATATGCTATTTTCCCATGCGTTCTCAGAAGCCTATTTCAGCCGTACCGAGCGACCATGGAAAATATCAGTAGCATATATAACTAGCCATTGAGGAACTTCTGGTAACGTGGGAAAAATGGGAATAAGGGGATGAGATACCGCCTTAAAGCACGGCACAATCGTTGTGAGTAAAGGGGGGGGGGAATTTACTTTTGTCTTAATCAGAAAACAAGTATTGTGCTGGCTAAAAAGTCCTATTGGAAAAGCTTCGTTGCACTCTGTTTTTTACGTGAAGGCGCCACATTGTTACATTCGTTTGGCAGACTGTTTAGTTTTCTTTGATGGGCTTACCCTGCACCACTGGCGTACATTTAATATCTTTTGAGTTCTGTTCACGAGTCGTGTCCGTCTTCCTGATTGGCTAAAACTTTCTTCCTTTCCCTCCTATGATTGGGCAATGCTTGCCACCGACTTTTCGTCGATTGCCGTTTTCGATTGATTTTCTCGTCTTCTGCTTTTTATAATTTCTTTACCTCAACTTCTGTTAGATTTGTCGAGGTAGGGATCGCTTACGCGTCCCTCCGCAGGACTTGGGTATAGGCGTTGCCCGTAACATGGGTGGCTTTTTTGCTAGATTCTACGAAGAAGCTAGGGTTAGGTTTAGAATTAGGATTAGAATTAAGGTAAGGCTAGGGTTAAAGGTAGGGTTAGGATAAGCATTCAGGTTACGGTTAAGGTTCGAGTCAGGATTAGAACAAGGGAGTATTTGCCCCCCCCCCCCCGAGAATATAGCGCAAGATCACCGTTATTACTTAGGCGGAGCGTTCATATTTCCGTGTCCTGTTTTACGGACTATATAAACAATGCCGGTCATTATCTAGTTCACATTTGTAGGTTTTTTTCTTCCAAGACATCTTCTTTCGAGTGTCGGAGGCCGGTATGACCAACATAGGGTCCCTTGGAAATGACAGTTGCTAATCCCCTATTGTGTACAGTCTCATTAAACTCCGTAGTGTAATTCCAGTCAAGAGTTTGAAAAATCTGCAATTCGTCGCATCGTTCGCTATAACCCATGCCCGACAATGTTTGATCGTCGCTGGGTTCTCTCTCTGTTTTCATTATTGGTTACCTATGCTAAATGTCCATATCAACCCTCTGACCAGTATCCCTACAGGTACTAATGAAAAATTTTTTTATTTACCTCGTCTATCTAAATTTTGGGTATCTCTGTCGACTAAGGTCAGGGAAGTGCACATATGGGAATGTCCCCGGGGAGTTCGCTAGAGTTTTCATCCTTGACCGGATTGTCAGTCATGTCTGACGTTTGTCCCCACTTGACCTACTTTCCTCACTTTGTCCTCTTGGTCTTGTCCGTCCAGTTGCTCTTGTCTGAATAGAAAAGAGGGTGGGACACTCTTGAAGGATCTACACCACCTTGAGACACAAGCGCTGCTTGGGGCTACCCCCTTTTGCGTTGTAGAGAACTCCTATTGTGTAGTCCAGCTGTTGTCTTTCCATTTTATCTGAGGCGGATCGCGTGTTAGGGTCGCAACTTTCACACCCTTTTTATGAGGTGTAGATGTTCCCGGCGCGTTGCTACTCCGTGCTGAGTTCATTCAATCGACCGCGAATGGTTAATGTTCCTGTTCTTTGGTTCTCAAACAAGCTTCATGCTGCGTATCGTAAAGCCAGTTTGGCGGCGTTTAGTTTAATCGGAAGGAT